>VXAK01003240.1:148929-221899 GCA_013399435.1 Arenaria interpres
TTGTGGTGGGGAGTAGCACTGGCCCCCGCCGCACTGTCAGCCCCACTGATCCCCACACACACACCCCCCTCACCCCAAATCCAGGCAGAGGGTGACAGCTTGCCCTCAGCCCGGTGCAAAGGCGCGCAAGGGAGGGGGATGCCCAGCGCGAAAGGGACCCTCTTCCCGCTTGGGGACATGGCACTCCAGTGCCCACCCCTGCCTGCCCACCGATGCACGGGCTGGACGGCTGCCCACCGTACCTGACCTCCCGTTAGGCCAATGGTACCCCACCTCCCCACACCCAGGCAAGTCGTGGCCCTTGCAGGGAGGGGGTCTGGTGGTGTGGGTCGCCAGCGCAAGGTGGGAGACCCCACCTCGGGCGTGCTGCGATGCACGTGCAGCACCGAGGCACCCTCACCACCAGCCCGGGCAGGCAAGAGCTTACCTTAGATACCAGAGCGTTGCTCCTTCCCTTGCTGATGGTCGGCTTGCCAACGCCACCCAGAAGATATTGCAGAGAGTTTTTAATAGAGGTGTTGCTGGGTGAATAAAGCAGTAGGATGTCAAAGGCTTGGCTTTCCATCTCATTAGCACTGTTTGGGAAGCGGACTGTCGGGTTTTCTTTCCTAGATGAGCTAATTCAGAGGGTTGTAGGCACAAACACGTCATGGCCACCAAACCACTATGGACAAACCGGCATAAAACTATATGTTTTACTTACTCTGACAACCTCAGGAAGAGACTTCTCTGCTTTCCTGGGAGAAACAAGGGGTCAGGAGGGAGTTTTGATCTGAAACTCACTGATGCACAAGTCCTCTCACTGACTTTGAAGAATACTGTTATGTGATTCAGTGTATATATGATATCTGTAAAGACACTTAATGCACATAGCAGCTGATACAAGAGGAAAAGATAAACACACATCTTTGCAAATAGAAGAAAAACATGTTTATACTACATTTATTTTTACCACTACTTAAGCGTGTTGAAAGAGGCAGTGTCCTTGGACCCCATTTTCCACACTTTTGTCAGACTGTTTTACGCTATAAGTAGCCATTTACTCGCAAATTGCATGGCTGGATGATTTCAGCCCTATACCACTTCCTATAGAGCATGCCTTCAGGTCATCAGAATGGGGAGAAAAGCTCTCTGTACCCTTCAGAACTGCAAACACAAGAGAATAAGTAGGTAACATTTCTTACCGCTCGTCCAGGTCTAGCTGATCTTACTTGGTTTCGTCCAGGTTCTGAGAGGTTTCCAAAGCTGGCTCCCATAGTGAAAACTGGTGCTGCAAGAAACACAGGAGCATAATAAAAATAATATGAGATCAATAATGCATTCTCTGATTATACAAAAGGATGTCTGATCAACGATCTCCTGATTGACTGGAAGTCCCCAAAAGCATAATCCTGAACTGCTCCTGGAAGGAAAAGGGAACATGCAGCTGAAATGGTCATGTATCAGCCAGTGCTCCCTTGGCACGGAGTACTGGTGTGTGCTTGCTGGCCCCAGTTGTAGCTGTGGTATGAAACTGCCTCCTGTAAAAGCTCGGTGAGAATTTGCAGCAACCTCAAAGTTCAAGGCTTCAGTGTAAAGGGATGCTTTCCAACGCACACCCTTTGCTTCCCCATTGCATGCAGCGTATTTCATGCAGAGCGATGTTCCCTCAGCCCCAAATCTCTCAAATCGAGGTGCATTGGGAGAAGCCGTGCCCCAAAGCCAGGCTGCAGCCAGCTGAAAGTTTGGTGACTCTGTCTTTTGCCTTCCTCACTTCCTCCTCAGCAAGCAGAAATTACATTTAATTGATGGCGAGAGTTTCATTAGCTTTTTGTGGGCTGTGACCAGTAGCATGTAATTAGGAATCACCTGCAAAAATTGGTTTGAAACAGCTAAACACGGTGTAGATTCATAAACACAAGACGCTGAATTTTTACAAAAAGGCACTGGGTGGTGTGTCCCAGGATGAAGGCGATGCTCAAGAGGTGTGAGGGGGTGAAATAGTGCCTGTAGGCAGCAGGGCTGGCCACCCTTGAGGCCAGGGAAAACCTCTCTAAGCAGCTTGGGGTGCTGTAGGTCTGCAGTGAAAACCCTTCTTCCCTTGCTTTTCCATCTGGACTCCAGCTCTGCCCCCCTCCCCGGGCCAGGTTTGATAGCAGCCTCAGTAGGAGCTTCGTCCAAGCGGAGAGCACCAGATCAGCTCTCCCCGTCCCCGTTCCCCATCTAATTTTAGCACCATCATCTCCTGTTTCCCCTCCCCATCTTTCCTTGACGTCTCTGCTTTGTTCTCCACTTTTCTTTTCCCTTTCATCTCCTCTTTCCTTCAGTGGCTGGCACATTTACCTTGTCTGGCTCCCCCATAGCCTCCACCTTCCTCCAGGCCTCCCACCTTCCCTGCCCTCCTTCCAAATTAAGCGGGTGACCCACTGGATGTAGATGTCTCCTCGAGCCAGGGCTGTCCAGGACTGTGCACACCTGCCTTTCCCAGCTTGTCTGGCATCACAGTGCTGCAGAAACGGTGCCCAGCTCCGCACAGGAGCCACAGTCTCTTCCCTAGGTAGCATAGCACTACATAGGGACCTATATAAAGATATTTCAGCCCAATTTGCTTACCAGGACCAGAGCACGTTCTTCATTCATACATGATGTTAACCCCAGCTACACAGAAATGAACACATTGCCGCTGTCTTGCCCTCTCTCACAGCAGCAACGGTGCTTTCTGTTTGTGCACAGGAATAGTTCCCCCGGGGCTGGAAAGACTGAAGCTGATAGATGCTGAAGGAGAAGCTTGTGTTGAGGGCAAGGTCTAGGAAAGAAAATCTGACTTTTATCACTGCAATGCTCACTAGCAATTTCTCTGAAACTTTCTGTCTCCCTTTCCATGCTGCTAACTCCCCATGGGGAAGAAGGTTTTTTTCCACTCGTGTCTTGTCCACGCTCTCTTGCAAAATTTTCTTTCAGTTGCCACCCCTGTAGAGCAACATGCATCCAACAAATCAGTATAAACCTCAGCAAGGCTGGGCTCAGGACTCTCCCTTTGCCTTCCCTCATGCAATGTGGCTGTAGCACCGCACGGCTGTTACATGCTCTGCCTTGCAAAGACTTATAAAGTGATTAACTTAAACCAAGCTGCTTGTCCCACTGACAGCAAAGGGACTGGCCCAAGGGCTCATTTTAAAACATTAAGTAGTCTTTATGCAGCAAGACTCTTCTTCACCTTCCTTATTGCCACCTCTGGGCAAATTTGTGCCATAAGAAAAACAAGAGCTCACCATACCAAACCCTTCAGCCAACCTGGTGTTTTAACTGCTCTCAGAAACCTCCAAATCATATCCTGATTAATCTCTTTTACTGAAAGGTAATAGAAAACAAATTTCATTTTAACTAGGATATGGCCATACCTAGCACCTTCTTCTGCACAGATGTTTCTTAAACAGCTAGCAGCAGTCAAATGGTATTGAAATACAGAAAAAACAGTCCTTGATCAATGTAGCTTATAGTATGGGCTGGTTTGCGTTTGCCAGTGTGCCGTTACCAAGTCCTTAGTCTCCTCTGGGTTTACTTTTAAGAGAAAGAGAAAATCTAAAGCCCAAAGCATAGCCCTATACTGGGAGCACAAGTGGTTACGCCCCAGTTGGACAGACTCTTTGAGCCTGTTGTGCCCCCTGAAGTGTTTAACTGGGATTTGGGAGAGCAAAGCAACCCCAAGGGAACGGCCCAACAACCCAGGACACTGCTTTATTCCCCCTCTGTCACAACTTGGGTGAAAAATTGGATTCTCTCCTGTGCTAAAGGCAAAAACCAAAACTTTCTGCATCATTAAATAGCACTTAGCAATATGTAGCCGGCAGATTGCTATTTTTATCAAGTACTCCGTATTTGCACTTCCTCTGAAATCTCAGTAGGGTATCAATATTGCTGAAGCTGGCTTCTGCGGCCAGCATGCAAGCAGGCTATGCCTGGAAAGATGCATCTCTGAGTTGGCAGAGGTTATCAGTGAGTGATTGATAACGGGCAAACTTCTTGTTCAGCTAAACGGGCTTTGGCACAGGATCACTTGAAATATAACAACAACCAAAAAAAATCAGTCCATTGAGGGGCATCCACCCATACCAGATGTGCTGACTGGAGAATATGCCAAATTCTTCAAAGCAGTCCTAGGGAGAAGTGATTCGTCTTCCCCCCCCCGCCAATATATTTACAAACAAAGAGAAAGTTAACTGTGGAGTAGGATGGGTAAGACAAAATATTTTTGTGAATGTTGGTCTAAATTCTTTAATGAGTTTCCCTCTGCTGTGTTGAATTACTTTCCAGTGGGCGTGGGAACAACTGGCTTTTGCTGGCACAAATGCCTATGAGAAATAACCCCTCCATACCACATCTTCAAGCATTTGTAAAATGTGCTTTTAAGACCATGCACAAAACTACTGATGATTAAAGTGGTCACAGGCTAATCCAACTGAGAGAAGAAACTTCATATATTTAAGCTTGTTTAACCAACTGAAGCAGACCCAGAAGAATTATTTATGTTCATCACCAATATTTTTATAAATGAGCCTTCACTCGGGCTTTTCAGTTTGGATCTTTTTGAACACATTGTTAACCAAGAGCAAAAGGGGCAGGATTCAGAGACTTCTCAGGCAGTAGCACAGACAAGCTCCCTTTCTGGAACGAACATACCCAAAAGCACAGGTGCAACTGATTTTAGGTCTAAAGTGGGGAAAAAAATCATACTACTCAGGGGCTGCTTTTCACTTGCATCCCCTAGGAGCAAGCAAGGTCTTTCCGAGTGTTGGAAGGCTGCGCAGATGGAGTCAGTGTGGCTCACGGTTACCTGAGCTCAGCCATCACTCTGGCTGTTTAGGCACTGGCTCCTCCTGGTCTGACAGGTGAAGGCAGCAGCGTGACAGGTAACCACCTGTCTACTTTGCAAGGTTTCCTTGACCACAGCTCGGCAACAGGCTGTGTAGGATCTCGGGTCAGGGCTGGAGATGTTATTTGTTCCACGTGAGCTCTTGGGAAGGTGTTACCTTGCATACCGAGTCCCAGAGAGGAGAAGGTATTTCCAAGCTGTGCAAATTACGTGCTGATTTCTTGCACGTTCAGGTGAATTTTCTGTGCAATCTGTCTCTCCCTTGGTTACTGGCTCATCCCCAAGTCTTGCCCATCAAGCTTTTCTCAAGGAAAATCAAAATAACCTTCCCATGAGGTTAAAACCTGAAGGAAGATATTTCATCTCCAGCAATGATCTGAGTTGGAGGGTGGCACAGTCCTGCCCCCCTGATGTCTTCGGCCCTTGCACCATTTCCATCACCGTGATCTGACCAAACGCCCACTGAAGGCAGAGGAGACTTTCCAGTCGTATCGATGGATGTCAGATTGCGCTCACTTAGGTAATACGTTAAACAGTCTTCAAATTCCTGTGGTCTCCAAGGAATTCACAAATGCCTTAGCTTTTACCGCCCTGAGTAATTATTTATTGGGACAGCCTTTTTATAGAATCCCCTTAAAATGTTCATCCAGATTGTAAGGCCAGCAGAGACTATTAGCTCATCAGTCTGCGGAATAACGTAGCCCATAGCATTTCACTCAATAACTGCTGTGTTTAGCTCAGCAGTTAGCATTTGATTAAAAAGTATCTTCCAGAAAAGCCTGCAGTCTCCACTGAAGACATCAAGGAATGAAGAAACTATCGTTGCCTTCAGTGGTTTGTCTAATGCTTCATCCCTGCTTGGGTTTAACAGTGAAACAGTTAACAGCAGTTAACAGTTTACAGTTTAACAGTTAACAGCAAAATATCCCCGGCGCCGTTGAACACCTCTGGGCACTCTGCTGGCTAGCACCAACATCTGAAGCCCCCATCCACGCTCAGCATCCTGTCAGGTTTGCATCCCCCACAGCATCAACACAGCATGCCTTGCAGGGACGTTCCTGGCACTGTCCTGTAGGGTGGAGCCATTCATCCTCATTTCAGCCTTGAGGTCTGGGAAAATGTAGGAAGAGTCTTTGCAAATCATTGCTGAGTGAAAGGACAAGTTCTCCTTTCTGCCAGGTGGGCCCAGAGAAAGCAACCGTCACTGCGATGTAGAGGTTTAATTATGCCTCTGCTTCCAGCCCATCAAAAGTTGCACCTTTTTGCCTTTTGCTCTCTCAATATTGTTTCCTTTCTTGTTCTCATCTCTAGTTTCCCATGTTCTCTGTCGGTTTTGCTGCAGGAAACAGTATCTCATCTGGAGAGCTGTCCTAGGTCCAGCTTGTTCATGTCTGATGGTGCGCAGGAATGCACTTCCACTTAACCTTGGGCTTCATTGGCCCTGCTTTTATTTATATCCATTTCCTGGATCTTCACCGTGGGAATAAGGATCACGTATCAACCAGATGCTCCAAGGCTTTCACGGATTAAGCAATATGTTCTGGCTGAGCCCGTGCAAAGTGGAGAGTCAAAAGGGAAGGCAACTGCTGTGCAGGGGCCAAGGTCAGCCTCCCTGGGAGGGGACCTTCTCCTGACCTCCCACATACCAGGCCTGTGCCGGGCGATTTATGGAAGCACTAAAGGAGACCTTCACGTATTTTGTCCCAAATCTCTAAATTATTCACTGTTCCTAGCATCCTTTCCTCTGAGCTGCGTTTGTCTGCCTTAAAATCCTTTGAAGGGATGTATGATTTTGTGCTCCAAGAGTAGACAGTAAGTCTACAGATAAGCCATTTCTTGCTGGCTTCTTCAGGCCACCTTGTCCCTTGATCTGGTGCAAAATTCACTGGCTGCAATCCAAAAATCCAGCACACATCAGATTTTGTCTTCGGGCTTGCCTGGGGTTAAGTCACTCACTTGATTTGAAATTGTCAGCAAAAAGCCTATCGATCTCAGCAGCTCTGGGATCTCTCCAGTAGCTGGTAAGGCTGGAGCGGCCGGTGTGACACTGTTTGACTGCCTACGGAGAATTAGGGGACAGTGTCTTCGTGTATTCCCATTTACTTGTATTCCTTCCCCCTATGTCACCGCCCTGTAGCGGGTCACTGGATCATTCACGTAAGGTATTGCACGATATAATAAGATGCATCATAACAAGATGCCTTTATTAGCCGGAAAGTCATGCATCCTCATGCTGGGAAGAATGGCAGATGAAAGACAGATGGATCACAATAACTTAAATTATATTATTGAGACAGTGAACTGCTTGTGACACATCCTGCATGAGGCTCTTTAACCACAACAAATAGATTGAAACCTTTCTAGCATTTAATCATTTCTCCCATTGACTATGGGCAGGTCGTAGAGAAAAAGAATCTCTCTTCCTTCTACGTCTCTATCGAATTTAATTAGGTTTGCAAGGTTCGCTCCCTGGGTGAGTTATTCTAAGTCCTTACGCTTTCCCTGCAATGTCTGGGGGATTATATGCGTGTTGAAGCCTGGCTCTTCCATAATTGCTTTATCAATAGGGACCATGTAGCACCACATTTTACATGGCAGTTTTGACACAATTTGTTTAGCACACAGGAAAGATATAATACTTAAAGGGATTGCTCTTCTGCTCCATACCAGGGAAGAGCCACGAGGTCTGGCCTGTCTGACCTGCTTGTGTGCATCAAATCCAGGAGGATTCAGGTAAGTCTTGACAGGAGATATAGAGAAAAGCCCAAGGAGCAGCGTCCCAGGGAAGGCACAGCACCACAGCACGTGCCTCCTGCCGAGAAGCCACGTCTATTTGGAGCTGGGCTGGAGCTGAGCAGGGTTACTCAGAGCAAGAAGATAGCAAGAATCAGTCAAGCACAACTCCTGATGCCAACTTCTGGGCACTAAGTTTCAAGGTCAGGGCTGTACGTGCTCCATGGAGCAAAAAGCTACACCTGACAGGGAATGCTGCTGTGCCCCCTGTTTTCAGCTCCCAGGTGAAGCTGGGGAGGACAGAGGTGCAGCTGCTGCCTCCCACCTCTCTGTGTAGGGAGGGAACAGGGCTCACACTGCTCTCCCCTCTCATCCTTATTTGAGCTGGTTTTTGAGATGGCTTCTCCTATTGCCACCATTGGCACATTTACATACAGCCCAGCCAGAACTTGCCCCTGAATTTGCACGACAAAATTTTTAAGTATCTTCATTGCATTTAACACTCATGCAGAGCCAGAAAAGATGGTATGGGAGACTTCATTCTTCCAGCATCAGCACCGTAAACTTTATCGCCAACAAGTATTACCAAAAGTCAAGAGCTAAAAAGGATTTTTAAAGTCTCTTGTAGACAATGATACTATCTAGAGTTGGAGTATCACCAAAAGCTGGAGCACGGGAAGCACAGATGAGTTTTGGGAGGTGTCCAAAGGTAGAGGGGGGAAGAGATGTGCAAAAGCAGTGGTGAGACAAGTTTAATTTCTGCCAGTGACTGTTTGATTTTGTTTTGCTCTTCCATGGCTTACTCTGACTTCACTTTGGAGGCACTACTATGTGGTTTTTTTCTTAGATGAAAATTAAGCCATGACAATGCATTTCTGCAGCGTTCCCTAAAATGTCTGTGGCTGTCCCTCCTGGTGACAAGTTCTTGCATTGGAGGGATCCTTTTGATCCAAACTACTGTGGCAGTGCCCCCGCTTCTGTGCTCCAGCAGGGCATGCCAGGCTCTGCAGCGAAGGATAAGGAGGTAATTGATCCCACAGAGGAAAAGAAAGAGCCTGAGGCGAGAGACAGACACGCAAACTGGAAGAATGCAACGTTTATGCTTTTACCTAAATCAATAGTAACTCGGAGAAGCTGCTGTAGCTGCGGGCTCTTAGTTAGACTGTGGGTGAGTCTCAGATCTGGAGAAGGGTTTGACGATTCTTGTGTGCAAGAAAGCACCTGGAAACTGCGAGTGAAAGGGGAAGCAAAGTGAAGAAAAACAAAGCCACCGGGAATCAGCTAGACTTGCAAATAAGGGAGCAGGCAACCTTCCTGCTCCAAAGACAAGCCATTTTGGAGGTGTCAATATGTAGGCTGAGCCCCATCAGCTCATTTCATATGAGACAGTAAAGAGGTATTTTTCAGGATGAGTTTTCCTGACCTAGGCTGGCTTTGAAGAGGCAGATCAGGCACCCATCAGCTTCCCCAAGCACCCTGTCCACCTAGAGATCATTTGTTTTAGCTCCAGTGGCAAGTAGCAATATGTGAATTTATCATGGTCAGATAAACACTAATAAAATGTCCCAAGTTAGAGCAATAGTGATTTTTCTGTCAAACCCAAACTGAATAACAGATAAACAGCAAAATTTCATTTTCTGCTCTGGAGCTGGACAGACAAAGGTGTAGAAACGCAACAAGAACAAACAACATGAATTCTTTGCAAATAGCTTCCACTCTTCTAATTGCGTTTCCCACCTAACTTGACTTTCAGTATGGCTTGTGGAGGCAACAGCTATTGATCTACAACTATTTTGACGAGAAGAGGTTCTGCAGAAACAGCAGAAATCTCATCAGGTCGTTGTCAGCTAATCTGGCCACGCAGTAAGGGAGCAAACAATTAACACCAAGCACCAGCTGCTGGGCTCATCATTATCTAGCAAGTATAAGGTCCTCTGAGGACTTGAATTCACGTTTGGGTCCCACTTATAATATAAAAGCCACACCTGAGAAATGTGTGCCTGCAGAGCTGATTTCACAGAGTACAGAAATACAAGCACAGGAGCCGCAACCATGTTTTCCATTGACTGGAGCGCACAACGTCTTATTTATCACCGGTCAATTGATGGCTAAACTCACCCAGCAAACTCATAAAAACATTAGTTTGTGTTTGTTGTTCACATTCAGAGGCATTGTACATCAAAAAGGTCAATGCTTCCCAACTAATTCAATTATAACACAGCCATCTATCATACTAGTTCAGCTAATTCCATGTTAGCTTGCAGTTTTTGGAGAATGACGGAAGTTGTAGTGTCCATGCAGGATATTCCACTTTAATGACAAACCTTGTTGTGATAGCAGAGCTCATTACAAACCTTTCTGCAGTCGTTCTTTGCCAAATGCTTTGTATAATATCTGAACTACTGGTTTTCGTGGGTGTCAGGGTGGTTAAATGCATTGAGAGACAGTGCTGCCTATACAGAGCTTGAAAAATGAGAGTCACCGAGGATGTTTTATTTACCTGCATTTGTTATTAAAGTCATGGTGACTGGGATTCATTTGTTGGTCTTTTTTCAATAGATTTCATCAAAGAAAGAACCAGTGCCCTCCCCGCACCGGGTTGGAAATCTGGATGCAAGATAGCTACAAGGCAAGGATTTATTTAATAAATCTGTGCAATCAGATAGAATAAGAAAATATGATATTCCAATATTTTTTCTGAAGTGTAGACAAGCAATCTGGACAACTGTGGGCTCTTTAGTCTGATTTCACAAGCACGTGAGGCTTTTTAATACATGTTGAAGGAAAGGCTCTGGAAGCAAATGGTGGCAGGAGAAAATGCACCAAGATAAATCACACCAAACTATGCCACTATCTTTCTCTGATAAAAATCCTTTTTTTTTTTTTTAAGCTGCACATATAAGCTTATCTGGACTTCTGCAAAACAGCTGACATGGAAAATTAAGTTCATTGGAAATGATGCGGAGTAATTCACAACTGCTAGCTAGTTCCCCACCCACCCTGTAGGAGAGATGCTGATCTACTGTTTCAAAAGGAGGATGAGCAAGCTGGGTTTCTCCAGGAGTAGGACCTGTTTCAGTTACTATTTTCATTAATTACCCCCGGATGTAGCAGAAAGACACTACGGCCTTCAGTGGTGTTAGCCAGAAAGCTGGGAAACATTCCTAGAGAAAACCTGAATATTGCACAGATGGAGAGCCAGGGAGATGGGTCTAACACAAGCAAAAAGAAACTGATGATTCTATACTTAAGGATCAGCAAGAATATCTGTGAGCACCTGGAAGCTTATCAGTTGGGAGCAGGGGGAAAAGAGAAGTGTTGGTCCAGCACGGGATGTTTATGGGTGTTTGACACGCTGTGGCCATAGAAAAGTAAAGGTAAGGTGATGAGTAGCTCTGCACACAGCTACTGCTCAGGAGTGTTGACAGGTTTACAGGACACAGGGCAGGATGAGCATCACTAGGAAGGACAAGCACAACCTTGCTGGGAATATCCTGCCCCGTGCGGTCTCCTGCGCTCGGCAATGTCCGATTCAGAGCAAGAAGTAACTGGGATGAGCCAGTGTTGTAAGAGGAGACTGTACAAGCTGCTTCATTTAGCCTTGCAGAATGAAGCCTGAGAGGGGCTGTGATTATTTTCTATAAATACATCAAGGGGGTAAACACAAGGGAGAGAGAAGAGCTATTTAAGCCAAGGAAGAATATTGGCACAAGAACAAATAGATGTAAATTGATGAAGAACAAATTTAGACTGAAAAAAATTATTCAGAGAAGTGAATTTTTGGAATAGCCACATAGGGAGAATGAACGTTCCCCCTCTCCCCCCAGCCTTGCTTAGCTACTGAGCAGGTTTGTATGTCATTTTTGAGTGGGATGATGGCACACTGCTCTCAAGCCATCCTCCCAGGGCTAGGCTCTCATGCCAAGCAGACCCAAGACCTGCTAATTGGTATCACAGAGGTCTCCAAGCCTCACTTCAACCCTTATCATTTACAAAGTTTCCAAGAGTTTCATACTTCCTTTTTTAACATTATAAGGTTTTCACCAAGGCTGTGGTTTCCTGGTCATGGGCCAGTGGCCAGGAGGACCACGGAGCACCCTGCCCTCTACGCTGGCATCTGTGTGGCCATGCAGAGAAATGGCACAGGTACAACCAAAACCACATGTGCTGCAGACAGGGAGATACAGCTGATTTCTAGCCAGACAAGGTACCTGTTCATTGTTCAGGCTGATGGAAAAGCAAGGCTGATGGCAGGGAGAATGCAGCACCTCTCTGGCATAGCCCGCAACTGGACTACTTTAACATAATCAAAGCTTCAGCCTTGGCCAGCAGGCAATGCATTTCTCCCTTGTTCCAGCTCTCAGAAAGACTGGAAGACTAGATGTTGCATGAAAGGAGTGACAGGATGAGTTGGGGAGGACAAAGAATCACAGTAACAAGGTTGACACCCCAGCTAATGACCCCAGTCCTCTCACCAGGCATACCCTGCAGCACTCAGTGGGGCTTGGCAGATCCTGCACTAGGACAGAGAATGGTCAGACCAGCTCAGTTATGCTGCCCACAGCCTTGCTATGGGATCTCAGAGGGGACACGAGGCCCAGCGCTGCCTCTTGATGGGATCGCCAGAGAGGACCAATGGCGCCACCTCCTCTTCTGCCTCCGTCCTGCTCTATGGAGGTTACCAGGAGACCTGTCAACATCCACATGGTCAACCAGGTCCCCTCCACCAACGCAGGACTAACCTGCTGATTACTGCCCTGTTGCCCGGCTGAAGAGGTGGGTACCCCAAGAGAGCAAGGCTTAGGAAGAAGGGTTCATACAAAGGAGAGCTCAGAATTACGGGATGTTTAACAGTAACGGGGATCAGAGACCATAATGCTGGACTCAGTCTTTATGCTACTGCTAGAGCAGGCTTTTAAATCCCACAAAAAGTCATTATCCGTATTTATACAGTGGCATTAAGAGATTCACAAAATACCATGCCTAATCATAGTTAATGTATCATGATGCTAACGGTATGCTGGAAACTGAGGCAACAGGAAGTCAACATCACAACTCATCAGCACTTCAATCATCCCTCCTCAGTTGAATTATCCTGTTCTAGCCTTGCAAGAGGCCTAAAAATCATTGCTGCCAAGGTCAGAGAGGAGATCAGCATCAGCACCAGGAATGGTTTTTCCCAGCTCTGCAGTGCCTCACTGGAGCCGCGGCCGTGACCTCCCTCCCTGCAGAGAAGCACAGCAGCCCAGGAAGTCATTTTGTCAGGCTGAGGCTTTCAGAGCAGCACATTCACACTCACTGGTTGGATGGTCTTTCTCTGCCAGATATATATTTTAGCATTTTCTCCAAGCAGTTTTTTCTCCGGGCAAATACATCATTTTCTTGAGTATTTTTACATTATCGCAGCAGAGCTGATGTGATGACACACAACTAATGTGGGACCTTGCTTTTACATTTTGTTGCAGTCTGCAATGAAATTAGATGGAGGGCTCCTGAGACATATGCATTTTAAGTCCTTGCAAAGTGCCAACCAACATAGCAATGAACGAGTAAAATTCAGAAGCAGAGACTTAAGTGTATACTGGTATTTCAATGAGTGGGGCAATAGCACCATAATTTTCATTACTCTTGCTTTGAGTCACGCATGAGAACTCTCCTGCAGACCCAAATGAGCTCATATATCCCTCAAGTGCAAATATGAAACGCAGTCCTCTCCTCTGGACTTCAGCTACCAATTTGTGTGGTGCTTCTTACTGTTCGGATCATATTGTGGGCTGATATTATCACTTTTGCCATTATATTTATTGTTTTTATTTATACCAGCTGGAGTCATTCTTTTTAACAGAGACTATCACTGTTCTTTATAAATCTTATCACAAGGATAAATCAGGAGTAACATATATTTTTTGCTAGCCTATGAATCCATAATTGGCATTTACTCTCTGATGGCTTATGCAGATGAGGATCTTCCTCAATATATTTCTACACACACAAAACCCCCCATACGCTTCTCCAGAAAACCCAATGAATTTTAAATTGAAACCTTCCAGATTTTCTGTGCATGAGGGCTGATTTTATTCGCACATTGAACAAACTCCTGGAAGAGAAACACATTCATTTTAATACCTACTGCTGGATCTTAAAACATGTTTTCTTCTATATAGAGAAAACCTTCAGAAAAAAAAAAAATTGAGTATTTTCTCAAAAGCTCTTCTGGCCCTGGGAAGGTTACAGGGGGGTCCCAGGACCTCAAGGCCCAACATACCCTCCCCATTTCCAAGCATCAACCCAGAGCCCCCAGCTGGGGCATGGCTCAAAGCCAGCTCCAACTGGTGTGATGACCCATAGGCAGCACTGGTCATTGGGACTTGGGCAAAAAGGTAGCAAAGGCAGCCTCACACACCTGAGCCCTCACTTTTATTCTGTTGGACTGCAAATCTCCCTAATATACCAGCACTTTAGGAGAAAAAAAATACAAAACACCAAAACACACAACATAAAGGACCTCATTTTAATCTGAATCCATCGCAGACAAAACAAGGTTTCATGAGTGCAATACTGTTGGGGAGAATATTGTAGCTTCTTCCTCTTCCCCTAGCATGATATAAAGGTTCTATTAAAAGGGAAAATATCAGTTTTTTGAGGAAAAAAAAAATGATGCCCTTTCAAAATGAATACATGTCAGTCCAAACTGATGGCTTAAATTAAATATTAAAGATTAAAAAAAATAATAAATCCCCTGAACCACAGTTTGATTTATATAGTACTGTTTCTTCAGAGAGGATCTGTGGAAGTAAGAACTCACTCTGTGTTGTTCTTTGTAAAAGAAAAAGAACAAAATCAATTTTTATAAAGCAAGATTATTTTAGGAGTCAAGTTATCAGAAATACCGGCTGTATCTGGGACATCTGTTTTTCTCTCCCCCATCCTTTCTCTCAGAAGGCAGTGACTCCAGAAAAGACTGAAAAGGAGCCCCGAGCCTACCCAAAACTAGGTTATCTATTACCACTTTTCTCATTGTGATTAAGCTTGTCTTTATTGCAATAATCTCACCCATTTTCAGCTAACCTGAGCCGCAGAAGCACAGCGCTCTTCCCCAGACCCATGTTTACTGCAGTCAGCAGCATCCCTGATCCCATTGCACAGTCTTTCACACTTGCCTCGTTTGACTGCTCTCCTGGTGTCAGTAGGACACCCCACTGGCCCCAATGGGCACCCAGCATCCAAAAATCACCATTTTGCCCAGGGGTACTCTGCTGTGTATGGGAACAGTGCTGGTAGCACTAGTAACAAAGCCAAAATGCTTAATTATTTCTCCAGCAAAGCCTGAACTCCTGAACAGGTAATTACGGGGCGATGTTTAATAACAGCTATGAGCCTTGCACCCCATTTCCAGAAACAGCACAGGCACAGACAATTCTTACTGGACTTTAGCCTCCTTAATCTCCCAGGCTCTTCTGGAAGGGAAATTCACAGCACCTAGTGCTAATACACTGGCTTTTGCAAAATTTCCTCATCTTTTAGGAGCAGGTACCAGGTCACAGCTCAGGAAACAGTGAATATTAAAAGTCCCTTATGCACGGCCAGTGTTTTACATCTTAGGGGTGGCCTGGCACCAAGTCTTCAGCTGCCCAAAACAACCCAGATCTGATGGATCAATTCCAATTCCTAAACCAGGTGACCTGTGTGCCCAGGAGCAGGTAGAAAAAGATGAGCGAGGGCAGCTGGTGCGGGGCTACAAGAGCCAGTGTAAGGTGTGGAAGAGCTGAAAAGACACCCCTCATCCTATCACTGTAGGCTCAAGCTGCCCACAGTGGTGAATGGGTTAATCAAAGCAGAAAACAACAGCTCCCATGAGATCCTGTTTCACAAAGGCTGTTTTTCACGGGTAAAAAAAAAAAAAAAAGAGAAAACAGCTGCTAAAGAGAGAGAAAAGATGCTGTATGGAAGTGGTGTTAGAGAACTCCCCTGGGCTTGCAATAAGTCACTGGAGCAAGTTTGTTCTTAAATGTGTCCGAAAGACCTCCAAAGAGGAACATGTTATTTTGGAGAAGGATGTTTTTGTATGGAGCATAAAAGAGATTAGTTGCCAATAGAAGAGCACAGCGAAAGAAAATACTGAAAAACAACTGAAGACTGTATTCGCGGTTATGACACAGGTCAGCAATGTCAGAGTCTTGTTAATGCTGCCATGCATTAATTTAAACATATTAAAAACTCAAATGTACTGAGGAAACCCACATAAGCATAATGAAATCAGTTCATTCACCTGCCTCCGGCCAATTTAGAGAATGAGTTTTCTCTCCTCCCATCCTGCATCTGCAGCCATTCGTACAAGTGACATGTGAGCTTGCATCAGGATTTCAAACACCTGGAAAACCCAGAAAAATGTCCGGACCAAGTTGGATTTGGCTCCATGACTGCAAACAGCAAATACAAATCCTGTTATGTGTTGCACACTCACAGCAGGAGAGAGACAGAGCAAGGGAAGTCTTGGGACCTTTGGAAAAGCAACTGGCTCAAAATTTGGCCTGGCTTTCCACCAAAGGTCTGTGCTTTCTCTGAGCTCAGGAAGAGAGGAGCAGAAAGGCTGTCCTCACTTCTTGTTTTCTCCATGTTTATTTTTTCCCCAGAAAATGCTAAAATACTTATCCCATTGCTGGGCTTTAATGCTGTCTAAACCAAAGGGACTGGAACTGTTCTACAGCTCTTTTGGAAGTTTAGTTTTTCTGGAAAAAAGCTGCAAGAAAACTAAGGATCTGGATAGCTAGGTAGATTTGAACTTGAAGTCATCTGAAGTGCTGTTAGGCAAAACAAAGGGATTTTATTAAAACAGAGATGCGCCTCTTGCCATATATTACTATATACCTTCCTGATGCTCACAGATGCAGATGCTAAGGCTACAGGAAGTTTACTGGGGATCCAGCCTGATCCATGTTGCTCAGCACTAGGAAAAATAGCCCTTAAAACAAAAACAAACAAAAAACCAACCAAACAAAAACCATCACTCAGAAACCTTGAGTACTCCTAGGCAAAACAGCCCAAAGCTTCATCCAGCTCTAGGTCAGATGCTGAACCCAGAACCTTTAGAACTTACAGAAGAACCGTCAGCCTAAAATCACAGACTTTGAGAGACAGACTCCACCAGCTTTTAAAGGCTAATTTCTAGGCACGTTGGAAGATACTTTATGTGTATGGCTCTGTTGGCTCCATTATTAATTTAGCAAGTTACAAAACTGTTGGTACATTCTTACCATGCTCTGCACTGGGACATTAAGCTGTGGGAATTTTCCTCTCGACACTGGCATTTCATTATCTGCTTCTGTTGATTATTCAAATTGCATTAGATGTCAAGGCTTGCTAGATTCAAAGACCTCACTAAGATGAAGGCAGTTATATCCATCACAGACAATGCCAAGGAAATGAGTACAAAAGCTACACCATCCCTCAGGATAACAAGTGAATGGTACGATGCAAAATATATCCATGCCATGCTTTATTTAAAAGTCTCTTGAAATGTCATAATAGCTTAGATTTAATAGAGGGAGGTGGGGAGGAGGGAGGAAATCCATCCAGTTTCAAGATCATGGTCTAGAGACAGAGCTCAGTGAATTGCACTGGGTTTTTGCACTCACATATATAATTTATACCTAGCTCACCTCCACCACCTCACTGCAGTACAGACAGGCTCCAACCCTGTAAAGTGGGAGGCATTTATACAGTAGAGGAACAAACTAATTACTTCCATCTCTCCCTTCAACAACAGAACTCGGCGAGAAGTAGGTCTGGTTCACAAATGTCCTAGCAGCTTGAAATATCTTCTATGGTTAAACAACAGCTGAACCTAAAGATAAAGAATCCCTGTGGCTGCTCCAGCCTGGTTTGCAAGGGAGCCTCATCCATCCTGCCCCACGAGGTCACTTGTGTCAAGGGCAGCCCTGCCCAGGGACCCCACCAGCAGCACCTGATGCCCCATCCCATCCCCTGCTGAGGCTCCCTCCTGCCCACTGCAGGCACGGGGAGACCCTCCAAAGCAGAGATACTCGATCCTATGCCCTCACTCCAGCACAAGTGATGGAAAAGAGCCTGCACAGCCAGAAAATTGAATTTGCTTTTGTTTAATACCAAAAAAAAAAGTAGCGTAGATTGCTTAATTATTCTCTCAGCTAACCATTTTAACCTCGTTTTCTCCTACTAAGTGAATATCTTATGTGATTTCTGTGCTGAAAGCAGCTGAATGTCAGAGACATTGATCTTGGCTCCAGCTTCTGTTTTTATAGGGTTTGGATCTACTCTGTTTTGGCACCACATTATTGGTTTCTATTAGTGTCAAAGTGCCACTTTTTGTTTTGTTTTTGCTTGCTCACAGAGCTCAGCCCTTTCGAGGGCGAGTGCCAGCCTAAGTACTTGAGCAGCTAAATTGCCACGGGAGGAGACACTCCTCATGTTCCCAGAGCATCCTCCTGGTGCTTCCAGGGGACACAAAGGTACCAACAGGGTGGTAAAATGATTTCCACGTGGTTTCACTGCCTCATTTCTGTACTGAAACAACTACGGACATCACTACCATCAGGTGCCCATCCACCAGCACAGCAGGACCAAACCATGCTGGTGGTGAAGCAGGAGGAGTTACATCCCGACCCTTGTGGCTTGGAGCCACAATTTCAGTCTGAAAGATGACAGCTCTGTCGAATGAGAGAGGGAAAAGTCTCTGCCCTGCGCAAGCCTCAGGCTCATTAAATTTAAAGCCTAGCGATGATTTTTTTTTTTTTTAGTTTTTTAATAAGCTGCTTCTGCATTCAGAGCATCGTCATCTTTTTATTTCTGTTACCTTCTCCCAAAATACTGGACATTGTCTCCAGCTCCCTGCACGCTTTCTGGAAAACAAGTACAAAGCATTTTTCCCTCTTTCTACCACGATACACTGTATAAAGGCCCATTAATCACAGAGCTCACGTTCATCTATTCATGCCATTAAAGACAAGAAATATTCTTTAGTTTTGAAAGTTTCTTTCTTTAACAAATGAAGGTTGAGGTGCCAAAAGAGAAAAAGAAAGAAGAGAAAGGAAATAAAGGAGCTACATCAAAATATTAAACATGCGAGAATACTGAGCCAATGCACACGTGGATTTCTTGCCAAAATCACTTGAAAGACTTTCACAACTGAAACCAGAACAGAATAAAAGGGCTGAAAATACTAAATGAACATGCTGAACAATTGAAAACAAAACAAAAGGTGAACAGAAATGCTGACTGAAGAACTTAGCTGTGATTCCAAGGCATTCCTGCTGTCCACAAGAGCCCAAGTGCTTCTCAGGGGCTGGAGTTATCCTTAGTTTTTCTCCATTCCCAAGACCACAGCACACTATGAGAAGGAAAAGTCACCTACTCCCCACTTTGGAGGGAGGAGGGTTTCCATAGTTTCTACATCCGGGCAATGGATCCTCAACAGGGGAACCACTGACCTCCCATCTATCCCATGCTGCTGTGACACCAGATGGGACATGTGCTGCTTTGTTCTGAGAAGGGTCAAGCAAATGAAGGTCAACCCAACACGTGCGGTAACTTGGAGGGAAAATAGTGCCCCAAGCCCACAGAGCTCATCTGCAGTCCAGCAGATACAAAGAGCCTTGCTGGTGGTTACCTACACCAAGGACAAGTAGGAGTTTAGCAGCTCACAGACAAAACCTGGTATCTGGGTCTTTGTAGCCCCCTGGCAGAGCATCTCCCCTTGGGCCAGGCCAGCTGATGCAGAGGGAGGTGGTTTCAATCAAGATCTAGGTCTGGTGGAGTGTAACGCCCTCACCCACAAGCTGCCAAACAACAGTTAATCACAGCCTCTCCTACCACGGGGCCAGGTGCAAAACACTGTCCTTCTCAGAAATGTTTGGGGAGTTCCACTCCCCAGCCACCAGCTCTCCTCACTGCCAAGAAGGATATTTCTGCATTTCTTTATCCCTCTCACTGGGGAATACAAGGCAGACTGACCCTCTTCTGCCGTCTTTTGGAAAACCAGGCTGCCTCCACCACTGTGCCAGTCCGGGAGCAGAGGTCTCCCATCAGCTGGGTGCCCTGGCACTGCTGAACAAGAAGAGGAGTCTGATTTTGCCATTGCATATTCATATAAAATTTCACCATTAACAAAACCAGAAAACACCACTCTGTCAGCATTTCACATCCAGCCACAAACTACGTCCCTCTAATGCCAGGTTCTAGAGGAACAGCATCTTCTGCAGATGTCTACAAACAAAGGAAGGGACAAATGTGCTGCTAGCAGGGAATTAAAACAAGCAAATGTAGATCAGTTCAATTTCAGGGCTCAGAGGAGAGTCAGCAACCCTTTTCCAAGGAACAAATGGGGATGAGAAGTGTGAAAGCAGAGAGGTGTGAACAGAGTCCAGACCATCATCCAAAGAAACTTACCCATTTGCCAGCTCAGCCTGCTTTCAGGGTGACTCAACATCAAGTCTCAGCCCAAGAGCACCAAAGACAAGTAACAGATGTGGGTTTTGGAACAAACAGCAGGAACAGACAAGAAGGTGAAGTGAAACCTTCACCTGCAGTGAATCTAGAGTGTAGATTTAGACTAGATATAAGGAAGAAATAAGGGTGATGAAACACTGGCACAGGTTTCCCAGAGAGGTGGTAGATGTCCCATCCCTGGAAACATTCAAAGCCAGGTTCGACGGGGTTCTGAGCAACCTGATCTAGTTGATGATGTCCCTCCTCATTGCAGGGGACTCAGACTAGATGACCTTTAGAGGTCCCTTTCAACCCAAACTATTCTATGAATTCTGAGATAAACTTCAGTGTTTTCAGTGCAGAAACTGCCAAAAAAACCCAAAAGAAAAACAAAAACCAAAAATACCCAAACGACAAGAGCTTCTTGCTGTCCATACTAAGAGTGTAAAGGGCAGAATAGCTATGAACAACTCTTGCAAGAAAAAGTTATCCACAGGAACAGCAATCGCTCCTGAAACCTAATTAGGCCTTGCCTACAACAAAATGTCAGAGTGAAATAAGGGTGTCTGATCCAAATTTGTCAAGCGCCTCCCAGCATTTCCATAACAGCGTGATTTTTGACAGAACCGTGACGCATGAAGTCAAGATTCGTCTGCAAAGTGCAGATGATGAAGACATGATTAAGGGAATAAGAATCGCTCTTGGAGATGGTGGTCTTAACCAATTCATTTCCATTCCTTGAATGTTTGCCAGTGTAAAGTTTGCTCTACAGGTCATTTGCAAGTGACCAAGGAAACCTAAGTTGCCAGTAATTTCCTGTAACAGTCAGAAAACACAGCAACTGATAAAGCATAAGGTGAATGCAAGTTATTAAGTCTTCCAAAACTCCTTGTTCAAATTCCAAGTTGGCCATTATTTTGTAGTTAATCTTCAGTCCGTTTTGTGGTGATGAGAGAGGCAGATGTTTAATTAGTTTTAACAAAAAATTCCATTAAAAATTGTCTTGCTTCTACTGAACTAGATTTATAACCTGTGTAGACAGAGGCAATTGAAAAGCCAGAGAAAAATATTCTGTGGGGAATCCAAGAAAATCTGTATCTCAGAACATTTTCTCCTGCACTCAGGGACCTTCAAGGTCTGTACACTCAGATAGAAAAAACACGTGCATTTTTCAGCTGTCACCATCACTTATTCACTTAACAAAGGAAAAAGAAAAGCCTAATTACTCATGGGTCCCTTTTTAATTTGCGGGGTTAGCGATGTTTGAGGAAAAAAGAAAGAAAGAAAAACACACTGATGAATTACCGCTGCACTCACAGCAGCAAAAAGATAGTGGTGTTTCCAGGCAGGTAGGTCCAGAGGGGAGCACTCGGGAAGCATCACAATACAGAGTTACTCCAGCATAGTGCCAGCATCACAGGGTTGCATTCAGTTTTCCACCCTCTGCAGTTTTATTTACATGTTTTTAAGTAAGACTTTGCTCAGGGACTTGTCTCAATTTTATTCTATCCAAGCAATCTCATCAAGGCAATTTGTATACCCACCCTCCTCACGTACAACTTCCCCAGCATCCTCAATTCAGCGGATCCAGCAAACAGAGATTTTTAATTTTTTTTTTTGCTGTCCAAAAAAAATTCAGCTAGACTAGGGCCATTTTTTTTAAATAAAAACTATCCTTTTATTATAACCTCCCTAATACAAAATAATTAATAGGAAAACCCTCCACACACAGACAAGTTGTTGTTAACAAGTAACTACGAGAAGTTTTAAGCTAGTGTTTTGCAAATATGTATTTCACTATAAATCTGTTGAGCACAGAAAGACCTACGATCTTGGTTATTTTGGCTCTTCAACTCTTCCAGTGCCCCACATGTGCTGCTGTGACTGAGAACATATCTCCCCCAAGAAGGTTATGAGCACGATTTTCTACTTTTTGCAATTTTATTTCCTCTTCTGCTAATTATCAGTGCTATGAAACTTGATGCTCTCCCTTAACCTAAAAGACTTAAACATATGCAAAAATATCAACAAACCCCACAAATAATTATTTGCAACTACCAATAAAAACATATTTGGGGAGCACTGCACAGCCACATCAAGGCAAACTGGGCTTAGATATAAAGCAGAGAGGGAGTTGAAAAAACTTGCTTTTGATCACCGAAAAGGCCTGTAAGCACAATGAGACTTCGCCCTCGTTCAGGCTGCATTCGCATGATTTCCCATGTGATGGGAAAAAAAAATTACAAACACATTTCTTTCAAGGCAGATTTCAGCCTCATACAAAATTGAAATTTTTGTCCTCTTTAAATAAAAACACTACCCTCTTTGCCACAGTGAGCAGCAAACTACATTAGCCAAGACCATTTTTTAAACTACTGTTAAGAAAAATGGGTTTTTCTGGTAAACACAATCTTGTGTCTAGACTGGGCCTGAGAAGCATCTGCTAAAATCCTCCAAGAAGCTTTCCTTCTCACACAGGAAAAGGTCTTACCTGGAGCAAGTCTTCACTGGACTTTCAATGAGCTTCTTGAAGGCAAAAAAAAACCCAGCTAAATTCTCTCCCTAGGCTCAGACCCAACCCTTTTCCAGGTGGTTCAGATGCATCTAACAGGCAATTTTGGCCTTTTTCGTGTCTGGAGTCAAGCCTCTGAAGAGTTATTGCAACACCCCACACCTTGGTCAATGGTTGCATCGTTAGAGGTTGCACCGTGATGTGTCCACAGCCAGGCCCCAGTGCCTGCCTGAGGAATAAGAGCTGTAAATCAATGTACACAGGAGCCAACCCCAGCAGAAAGAGGTCACTGCAAGGAAACATCATGAAGGTCTTTATGTTTCCATTAGGGCTGGGTTTCCCCTGGTCCTCACAGAAGGGCGAGCGCAGGAGGTGGGCTGTAGCCCCAGGGTTCAGCTCCAGCTCCGGATCCATCCCACTCCCCGTAGCTGGCCTGATCCAGCAAAGCTTTGCTGTCGCCTCAAGGCCATTCCCTGCTCAGAAATGCCCAGACAGTTTAGATTATCCTCCTCCCTTTTTAAAATGTGTCTTGTGCCTAGGGCAGGAGCAGTTTAGATAGGATAAATAGAAATAAATGATAACTATAAAGCTAGTAAAAGCAGCATGGAGGGAACAGCATCTCCCAGAGTGTATTAGGAAACACAGAACAAGCTGCACTGAATATCAGATCAGGAAGGATGGCTTTTTTCTTCCTCTTCTTCTCCCTGGTGAAACCCTAGGGCATTTCTTACTCAGCTCCAAGGCACAGTGCCAGCGCCTCTTTTAACAGAAACTTGTTTTCTGTCCAAGCATGGGGACTGGGAAACTCTGGTTAATCAGAAAATGTTCTGTTCTCAATACTCTAGTGGGTGCTGGGTTTTTTCTAAACTTCTTCTTTATCTCCCATGACAGCAACCCACAGGAAGTCCTGGCAGGAGGACTCTGTTTTCCCCTCCCTTTCCCCAGTTATAGTCATCCCTCCCACCTCCCCAGCTCAGACACAGGTGCCCTTCCCTGACCACATCCCATTTACCAGCCTTCCCTGGGGACATTTCCATTCTCTTACTCTTCTGAACCCATTGCTCCCATCTGGCATCTCCTGGTTCATCATTCAGGTAATGGTTTGTAGGAAGGAGTATGAAAGCATGCTGTGGGGACTTATGACATGGGGACCTAAGGAAGCTGTTGAGAACTACTCATCAGAAGAAAGGATGTATTTTACTGCACCGTGTTGCTTATCCATTTGGCCTGAGCAGTGGAAATGGGTGGAGAGTGCTGCTCCCAAAGGTTTGAAGTGCTCTGCATGGGCCACTAAGGCAGGAAAACAAAATATATGGGAGAAAATAAATACAAGATATAAAGTGATACTAATGGCACAGCAGACCTGGGAATTTCCTGGTATTTCCATGTTCAAGGCAGTGATGGAGTTAAGGAACGTTCAGCTCCTCGAGGGAATTGAGCATGGCTGCTGAGAAACAGCCAAGGAATGTGCACGATAATAGGAAGATGCTGAGAAAGAGCCTTCAGGATCAAGATGGCTTTGGCAGGATCTGAAGCCAGCCCTAGGGTAATAGAAACATGGCTGCCCAAACAAACTAGAGCGAGCATCGAGATGATGTTGGGCATATAAAGCAGACGGCAAAAAAGGCATAGGGCTCATTGTGGCAGCAGGCAGGTTCAAAGCAAATCACTAAAGCCTGGAAGATTACACCAGGGAAGAGTCACTGCATGCCCTGCTTCTCTTGTACTCTTCTCTGCACAACCTCCACAAGCCACCACCTCAGACCAAGGTCTACTCAATGCAGCATCCACCATGTGGGGGCTGCTGCACAGCAGGAAAATAAATATAACTTGGTATAGCCCCAAAACTAAATGAACACTTAGCTTCAATTTGCACTCAGAAAGGTGGATTTTGAGCTCTGGGACACAAATAGGATGACTAATACGAATGAGTTAATAAAAATGGAAATCACCCACATCTGAAGTGGAAGTAAAATGCAGAGCTTAATGCACTCAAGTTAGGGGGACCGGGTAATTCCTGAGGATAATGATAATTAAAAAAATAAATCTATCAAGGCATAAATGGCAGTGTGTGCAAGGGAACAGCAAACATAAAACTGTGTTTAAGAGAAGCCCATTAATCTGACTGCAATAGTGTGTAAGATTTCCTGAACAAGTTATGAAGGGAACAATAATTAAAAGATACGGTAGTTAATGGAAAGTGGAATAAAATGTAGCACGAGTTTACAAAGGGAAGCTCATGCCAGACTGAATCCAGTATCTTTCTTTAAAAAGATAACTGGTATTCAACAGGGGAAATGTGGTAGGTCTAATCTATTTGGACATCTGTAAGGAACTTGGTAATAAAACTGCGTGGGAAATTGCTGGTTGTAACTATAAAAAAAGGGAGGGTGCTACAAGAATTAGTAGTGAGTGAGGAACTCACCAAGGAGGTGCCCAGGATACACACAGAGGGGACATTGGTCGTGGAGGATGCTCGGCTCTCCAGGGCTGAGCCTGAGGACAACTTCGGCACTTTCAGTGCCAGCACCAGCTCAGGCAGGACAACTGCAAACTCTGATGGCAAGCTGGGTGGGAGAGACCAGCTCCAACAAGGCTGGGCTTGTCTGCGCAGCGGCCATAGAGTGACCTTCAGGACTGAACTGATAAAGTAGGATTAAAAAAACCCAAAACCTCCTCTAAATTCATTCTCATGCATTTAGGTATTAATGAGCATCTGTGGTCTGACATGGGAGCTCATCAGTCGGAAAGAGAGAACATTAGCCCATCTCAGAGTAGATACGAGACACCAAATGAGAGGTAGCCGTGAAAAAGAGAAATTTGGTCCTAAAATATACCAGGTCAGGGATTTCTGCTAGAAGTTACCCAAAGCCTTTGCATAAAGCTACAGAAGAGAGCAGTGAGGCGCCATTAAGGACGTATGCACTGTTTCATAGCTTGCATTTTGGAAGGTTCAAATGCCACCCATCACTCAGATATGCATGATGTCCTTTCCAGCCATGGTTATAGAATTACCCCCTTGAGGTAAGTAATACTGTTCTAAAAAAAAAAAAAAAAACACAAAACACCACACAAACAACAAAAAAACCCCCACAAAACCAAAAAAAATACAAACCAACCACCCAAAAATCCCCTCAGCTTGTGTTCAGCTGAAAACAAGCAGCCAACAGATCCTTCCTGGTGACATGTACAAGCCCCAGCCCAGCATTCTCCATCTGATAGCTGCATCCCACTGGGCACAGAATAATCGCAAACAAACTATTTTCTCCATGTCATGTTCTCACTCTCCCAGCTTTTATCTTAGGCTAACAAAGAATTAAAGCCACTGCTGGGTTTATATGGTTGATAAAATTCAATTCTCACACCTCAGGTACTTAATAAACCTACATGCAGAATGAGCTTTTTTCAGGAAACGTAACAATTTCTTGTCCTTTGAAGTAGACAAGGACAGTGGTGTAAGTGTCCTTAGTTTTAGGAAAGTTTTGCGAAAACTTTATGTCGTAAAACATCCAGTTTCTGATGCTCCCTAAGCCTGTAGTTCTCTCCACAGCTGCAGAACAGCCTTGTTTCTTCACATGGTTTCAGTCTGCCCTCTCTTCTCTGCAAGCTCAGTGGCATCACTGCAGATGACAGGATGTGAAGTTTGCTTCATTCTGACAAAGAGGACATCCAGATACTCCATCCCCAACTCTGAGCTATGGATACTGCTGGGGCACAGAAGATGGTTTTGCACATGCTTGATGTCCATCTGCCCCATGAGGGCCAGCAGCATTGGCCCCCACCCCGGCTGCACTCTCAGTGACATTTTGCAGCGCTTAAGGCTGTTCTCCATAACTGAGAGGGAATCCCTTGAAATGCGCTATGATTGTGGTTTAGAAAGAGACACCCATCACCAAAGGAAGGAACTTGGACCATTCTCTTGCCATCAGACAGGGCAACATAGTACTTATTTATGGCCATTAATCAATATCATGCTGGCACCAGTCAAACCCAGTCTACTGTGGAAAAGCCCAATGAAAATCTTCCCAGGGCCATGTCAGGCTAGTCCAATACCAAACAGGAATGATGTTGGGCTAGACCACAGCTGACTGCATTGCTGCTGAGGAGACCTTCCCACAAAGGCATCCTCTCCTTGCCCTGCAGGAATATGCTCCCACCCAAGTTTTCCCCAGGCACAATGGCTCTTCAGCTCCACGATCACAACTGGTGCCTAGAAGGCACAATTTTCCCCATATTAACAAAGTGGCAGATACTCCAGCGGCATGAAAGTGTCTGTATGGCTATTAAAGAAATAAAATAAGGAAAGGCTGCACACGCCAAGTTGTACTAAACTGCTATAAAATTCAAATCTGGCTGCATTACGTTGCACTACCTTTCCCCTAACCTCACCCCAAGTAAGTTTATTAAATGGAAGTGACTCAAGTGCTGTAGAGGAAAAACAATATGAAAATCCCTGAGAAAGCCGATGCATAATTTTCCCATCTCAAGGCCGTAACGTGGCAGTGCTAGGAAGGTTTCCTATTTTGGAAACATCAGGCAGGCACATTCTGTCTCCATCCCAGCACGCTCTAATCAAAAGCATCCCTATCTCAGGTTCAGCAGCTATTTGCAGGAACAGCCAGCAGCATGCAAGCGATCAGAAAGATTACAGAAGAGATGAGTCCCGCACCAAGCAGCCTTAGCCAGGTCTCCTATCCTCCCAAAACGTACGTTTCTTTGTGCTTTAATTTCTCCATCCACCGCTGCACGGACCAGACAAGAACAGCACAGAGAAGGTGTCAGCAGTATGGCCAAAAGAGGCACTCCAGGGCATCGCTCACTCAAGGATGCTGAAGATAATTTGGTTTAATTGCACTTTCTGTGGTGTGTCTGGCAGTTTCTGGGTATGGTGAAGAAAGCAGGGAGGAGGCTGGAAAGGGGAAGGTGCTCAAACACCCCGGAAAGCACCTACAAAGACCAACAGCACTTAAATTTAGAAGCTGGCTTCCCAACAGGAGACAGGGAAGGTCCAGTCCTGATGTAATTTATGGTTTAACTGTTTTAAAGAGGCTCAGCTATGCACCGACTCACAGCTGTGCTCCCCCTGAAACCTAGAGGTTCAGACATTGTGAAATGGAAATCAATGTCAATGAGCCAGAGCTCACTTTTCATTACAGAAATAATGAATAAACAGCTACTCCTCACAAAGGGCAGCAAAAAACTTTACAAAACCATGCACAATTTGAATCTTAACAAGCTTAAAATATATACAAATACCATTCATATTTGATCTTTTATGAGATAGGAAAGAATATTAATTTACTGCTGAAGAATATTTTAGGTT
Organism: Arenaria interpres; assembly: GCA_013399435.1. Lineage (NCBI taxonomy): Eukaryota > Metazoa > Chordata > Aves > Charadriiformes > Scolopacidae > Arenaria > Arenaria interpres. The sequence continues at coordinate 176,812 of VXAK01003240.1, forward strand.
TTTTACCTCCTGTGATAAATATCTCAGTCAGAAAATCAAATCAGTTCGCATTACTACATGTATATCATCAGATCATATTGAGGTACCATTCAGAAGGTAATTGAATAAAGTTTTTAATCTTAGATGACATTCAAACATAAGTAAACAGTTTTCTCCCTATTAAAAAATATCACTCTTACTTAACAGGCAGCAGACGCAATGACAGCTTTTAAAGAGATTGCAGTATTAAGCTGGATGAAGTGACAGAGCTGAAGGATCTCTACAACCGTCTCTAGAAAACAAAGTTTGCTTCCAAGTGTTTCAGCCACAGTGCCTCAGAAGCTCTCTGGGAAAGATCAGCTCTACATGGAGATGGTCAGAAATTTATAGAAGACAATGAAGTTTTATTTGCAGAAAGCTAAATACAGGATTTCAAAAGGACACAAAACTGATACAGTTTATAAACCAGTCTTTTACTGTTTCTCTTATTACTGTTATGAATGTTAACTTTTGGGGAGGTGAACATCTTGTCTTAAGAGTTGATATTTAACTGAAACTATCAGAAAAAGACAACGCAACCTCAGTAATTAGTATTTTTTTTTATTTCTGCTCATCCCTATAAAAAGTTACCTTGAAATATTTCCATTGGAAAACTGATAGCTTTCAGCAAAAACCTTATTCTAAAGAGATGAAGAAGTGGTTTGCTTCTGACACAAGGGCAGCCTGCTCAACTCTCCCCTGGTCTCCCAAATCCCCTCTCCAGCATCTGGTCCAACCGCACTCTCACAGTCCTACCAAGAGCATACAGCTGTAAGACTCAGCAGAGTTTGAGATCACTAACAAAACCCCCACAATTGAAACTCCAGTTTTCTTCCTACCCTGCCCATGATCAGCGATTTGTTGCCCACCACGCAGCTGCAGACGGGCTGCAGCACTGGCACAGGGAGAGGATGCTTAATGTTACCCAGCACCTTCTGGGGCTCAGCCACCCCAGACTCACAGCAACCATCACAAAAGCAGCCCCAAAAAAGCCTGCCTAAGGGCTTTCTAGATTTTAGTTGAGCCACCTCAGGACAGAGCCCTCACCTCCACCATGCCCATCCTCCTGCTGAGCTGAGCGACACTGAAGAAGCTGGGACAGCTTGGGTGATGTTCAACATTGCCTCTGCTCGTCACCTTTTGGGGCACATCCACCCTTCTGAGGATTTAAGGAAAATACTATCCTCTGGCTTATAAGCGAGACAAGGCTTCTAGGAAGAAGTATATTTTATTGGAACAGTGAGGTAGTTTGAAAAAAAAAAAGCAGAATAGGGAGGAACATACTTGCCTGGAAGCCTTCTTCACTGCTGCTTTTACCTTAATACAGATATTGCAAACCTCCTTCTCTAGGTATATAAGCGTTTAAAGAGTTTGCAGAATCTGCTGAACACTGTGGAACTGGCTCCACCTCAACACAACAGTTCCCACAGTATAACATTACTGCAATAACATGCACCTGAAGGAGACATTGCTGTCAGAAACCAGTGTGCCTGCTAAATTGAATGGTATTGCAGGGACTGCAAAATTCCTCCAAGATGAGGACAAGATGCACTAGTCCACAGACAACCAATGACCTCCAGGTTTGTGCTGAGTTCACCCAAGCCAAGATCCCTCAGGGTTTTCTTTGGACACCTCAGCTCCTGGCTTCAGAGACCCATCCTCCCCCTTCCTGCCTGATCTATACATCAAAATATACCCCCTCCTGCTGCCCTGCACCGGGCTCAGTCCTGCTTAACTCCCACGGTGCCCACCATGTCCCAGTGTCTCTGGGAAACCCCTGCAGTCAGAATCGCTCTCTGTTGAGAATGGTTAACAATCCAATTAGCTTAGAATTAGCTGCTTTTAAGGTGCAAGACAAGAAGATATTTAAGTCAGGAGGAATCCTCTTTCTTTAATTAACTTTGGTGGAAAATAAGTTTGTCAAATCAGGTATGGATATGTTTGTTTTGGTTCACTAGATTTCTTAATAAACGCATTAACTGTAACGTACTGTGCTGAGCTTAATTGCACAGCTATAACAAAATTCAATAAAGAACGTAGTTAACAATTGCTAAACTGCAGTTGCTGCTGTTATTGCTCCTAGAGTTATTACAGATGGTAGCAGTCATCTGGTTACCCTGAAGTCCAGGCACAGCAGGGACAGCATCAACCTGGAAAAGAGGTAGAAGGGAGGAAAGGCTAATATACCCTTAAATAACTGTGTGGCAAGGTTTAATAAATTTCAATTTCTGTTAATGCTTCTTCCTATGGAGGACAAGCAGCTTCAGCTGGCATGGCCCATGTTTCTCTACTCTGGTCCCTTGCCAAGAGCCTTGAACTTAGCCACAGAGATGCTCCAAGCACAAGGGACCAGTCCTGCTAAGCTCTTCAGGAACACACCAGGATGGAGGATCCCATGTGGCATCGGTTGCTCCCATGAGGCTCACTCATAGGCCAGGGAGGAAAAATGAATTGTTTTACTCTGCAAGTCAGTACATGGCTCTAGGCATTTCTGTTCACGAGCTGGAAACTCCTGGAGGGAAGAGCATAGAGCAGGAGGAAGAGGTACCACCACCTCCCTGCTGGCATGGCATCACTGCCCAGTTTCCCTATCTGGCAAGCACAGGCAAGCAAAATGCACACTTTGTTCTTCATTACTGGAGCCCCAGGCAGTTTTTGGCTATTACTTGCCTATGTGCTGCACATGACTGATGAGGAGTCCTCATGTTGCAGCAAGAGGAACTGATGCCTCAGCCCACATGACCTTCCTCTGGCAGGAGAGGAAAGCTGAACTGGGGCTGTTGGAGAGCTGTGCCAGCATGGGACCAGTGTAGAGTGACTGATGATCCAAGAGCACGGCAAGGGCAGAACTGGTGAGCCCTGTGATCATTCCCCTGTGCCAAGAGCAGCACGGAGCAGCTCTGCACACGCTAGATTTTGCTGGAGGAGACATGTCCCACCCCAGAGAGCCCTCCAGGCACAGCCCCCTCTGCATCCCAACCCATGCAAGTTCCTCACTACATATAGGCTGACCTGACCAAGACAAAGAACAGCAGTGACAGACACAGATAATTCTAGTTTTGTTTGACACGCTTCAAGTTTCTATTCCTCCTGATAAGCTCAGCAGCAGCAGTTGATCCCAATGCATATATATATAGAGAGAGAACACCTATTCATGTGATTCGTAAGATGGACATCTTCCTTCCCTACCCATATGCCTCAGTCAGCACACAAATTAACCTCAATCAATCAATCATTCTGCTATCAGCACCTATCACCATATATTAACTCTGGCAATAAGACGAAGTTTAGATACAGGCCTCTAACCTCTGGCTGGTGCAAATGAGTTTACGCAACCTGTACTTTTGCAATCCCATGAGAAGCAATAATACCTACTACCTCCCATTTAATGATGAGCACAGACTGCGGATCTGTACTTTTATGGATACCCTGGAGAAAGGTGAGGGGAAAACACACTCCATAAGCATACTGATGAGTTGTATAGAAGTGCTCCCAGTACTTATTAGACCCTCTAATATGATGTAGTCTATTAAGGGGAACACAGGCTGGATGAATTACCTTACTCCATTCATTTTATAAGCGGTAGGCAGAGAGGCTGTGGAGAGAAGGAAGTTCTGACTAAAATTTAATCAGACAGAAGACATTAGACAGGGTTTTTGTTGTTGTTCTACCCATCATCCCCACCAGAAAAAAAAAAATCATCCTTGCTCAGCTGTGCTGGTAGAGAAGAATTACTGCCACACTGGGGGCAAGGGTTCGGGGCATTTTCTCCATAAAATAGACTTGAGAGCTGTTCATTTGCTTTTGTCTCCTCCCAAAAGTCAGTCATGTCCCAAGCCATCCATTGCATGCACCCTCAAAATGGTGTCATTTGTTCCACTCCTTGGTAAAGTCCATTTTGGCCTAAAAGAGCAGCAATTTAGCAAAGCAAAATAAATTCAGCTTCTTACGGTGAATGAGGTGTATTAGTCATGGAAAAGTTCTGCAGTTTTCCCCTCTCCGCTTGGAATTGCAGCCTGTACTTGGCCTCAGGTGATTGAAAGCAGTTATGTTTGGAAATACTGGTTGTCTGCAAGTAAAGTTGTGCGTTACCATTCAAGGGAAAGGGAAAAAATTCTCCCCAAAGATTCTGCGGGCGTCTGGTGTCTGGATGACCACAGACCTCTCCAGACTATGCAGCCATCCAAGGCAGCGACACCAGTGACTCAGCTATCATTTCCCCACTATTTAGTGAATATTCTCTATTTAAAGGTGGTAAGAAACAGAAGAAAGAAGTAACCTGTTTCAGTGTGTCACAGCAAAAAGCCTGGAGAGCATCAATTAAGGTCAAGGGAAAGATTTAGGAGGACTAAGAGCACAAGAGCAGTCAGCAGCAAAATATTGCCAATTAACATAAAAAGTGCACAAGATGTTCATTCTATTTAAGCTAGTTAAATATTGAGATTAAATGTTATGAACTATTAAATAAAATTAAAGCCAAAATTAACTGCCATGCATGCTACGCTTCGCCTTATAATGGCTTATTAGCAGCGCTTGCCAAGGAGCACCACCCCACACACACACACCACCGATGTTTCTCCCTGCTGGGGTCTGCCTGCTGTTAGTCCCAGGCATCAGGCTCCTGGCAAAGCCAGGGGGGCAAGTGCTCAGCTCTTATGGTTCAGGAGCACAGCCTTGTCCATCTGAGCTAGAAACAGCTGGCGATGCATAATCACCAACAACCATCACCCGAACGTTTCAAGCAACAGCACTCCTTTCAGAGCAGCTTTTAAGTTGTCATCGTCCCCCGTCCCCCCCTTCTACATGTTTGCTAATTAGTCACTCCTAAAAATACATCATTTGCCCTGGAGACCAAGAGGATTAAGTCACAGTGGGTTTTTTTTTTTTTAAAGACGACATGATATTTTTATAGGAAGAAAATTTGGTAAATATATGAAAATGAACAAGCTCTCCAAAAAGGTTCTCTGATTTTAAGTCAAGACTGTTCTGCATCCCCAGCTGTTTATATGCACTGACTGAAGGCTTAATTGATGAGGGATAATTGCTTATTCTTCCTAATATATGGTGAATTACATTTTTTTTTAACTCAGCACATCACGCTGATGAGAAGCCTGCAAAACATTTGTGACAGAATCAGTTTGGAGAGCGGGAGCCACACTCGCTTTTCAACTGGAGCAGGTCACTTGTCTGTGCTGACCATGTCTGCTCACCCCAGGCACTGGAGAGCCATGTCGAGTCTTGAAGCAAGCTTGTGACACCACAAAATAGCTCAGTTGAGAGCTACAGAGGTACCAGCAAATCATCCCTGGTGCAAAATCTGCAATCAAGGGAGCACGAACATGTTCTGAGTGTACAAAAGGACCAGAGTTCAAAACAGTGAGAGGGTTTAAATATTAAGGATATTCACTAGTCAAGTGAATGCAAGATCTACTTAAGACTACAAGCACTTAATAATGCTGATAAAAGTTAGAAAAAGCTAATAATTGCCTTGCAGAAAATATAGCACAAGGTGGCACTATGAGTGGTACGATTTAAAACCCTGTAATATTTGAAAGATCTTTATCCTTAAAATGCTTCACAGCTCTTTAAACTGGGAAAAGGTTTTTCAGAAAGGATTTTATTGATTCGAGAAGTGCATTTGAAAAAATCTTTCCAGAAGTCCTGGAGATTAAGTTGGAAGAGGTTATTATTGGGTGCCCTCCAGTCCAAATGAATCAGCCCAAGAGCAAAATGCCTTCACCATTCAGCATTACCTGCAGGGTGGTACAAGTCAGTGTTGACAGAGAGGTCCTGTACAAGACAAGATGATGGAATTCTTCCTTGATCAAATACTAATTTCAGTGCTCAAGTGAATGCTTCAGGCAAGTAAGGCAGACCATACCATACTTTACAGATGTTCTCACAACTCACCCCAGCCCTACTGACTTCAAAGGTTTTGGATGAGGCTGCCACACTCCAGGAGTATCTCCAGCTCTATCTCATCAGATGAGAAGCTTCTTTGAAATCCAAGGCAAGGATATGCCAAGGCTCTTCATTTTCTGCATATTCATCCTGCTTCAGTGGAAAAGTATTTAACCTAATCCTTTTTAACTCTGGCTACAGAAAATAATTGGCCAAGACTTGCAGATAAGCAGTTAAAAGTCTCTAGTTCCTTTTTCAATTAAGTCTTCCTTGAAAATAACTTATATATAATAAATATATAACCTGATATATTTAATGAACTTAAAATAATTAAGGTTTATTCAGTAAGTTTCACTGGAATTAATTTGTTTTATATCCAAACAACACTTCTGATAGGTTGAAACAACATCTCATAAAATTAAAGTCTGCTGTTGGGAGATGCAATCTGGTATCTTCTTCACCGATGTTGGTGTTAATCTGAAGGCATTTCTTGAGCAACTTTACTGTTCCAAAGAGCTCTTAAAAGGTGGAAAATAAGTTACATACACAGAGCTCCAGGGTGCATCTCCTGTTGTGGGGCATCCAATGAGCTCCCCTTGCTGGCTCTCCCATCCCCACATACACTAGAGATGGCTACTGAGCACATATGGGTCTAGGTTCACCTCCCTGTTTCACGATGGGACAAGGCTCACTGCATGGCCACAAACTGACCATGTCAAGGTCTTTTTGCTAAATCTGCCTTCAGTATGTGCATCCCACACAATCACCAGTCAGCTTGCACGTCACAGCTGGATGGTTCTTGGCCACAGCCGGTGCCCTGATTTATACAGGCACTTGAAAGCATCCTGATGCTCAACTCTTAAGAAACATAACTTACAGAGACCTCTCTGGGAGGTAGTGGCAGCATATAGCAAAGGGCAATGGCAGTCTGTCAGCTAATGTGAAGCTTTGCCCTGGCATAACTTCCCTAAGTCAAAGCTGGACAAGGAGGAATCAAGGTTATACATCATCAACTAGACCAGATCTTAAGATGGAGTAATATTGTCCTAGCAAGTGCCAATGAAGGAAGAGAAGCACTAATGATACTCAGATTAATAGTCGCTTAGGCAAGGGGAAAGGACAGATAAGCCAAAGGGAAGGATGAGTCTGTAACAGCAGGAGAAATTGTTCCAAGCAGCAGCAGAAGCCTTAGGAAGCTCTCTAAACCCCCATGTCCTCAGGCTCCTTACCCATACTTAAAGACCGTGATTGCCTGGGTGGAGAGGTGGAATATACCTGCTTCATCACACCCTGAGGACAGACCCTTATTGTGTGCCAATATTGTGTGCCAATGACTTGACACACACTGCAAAATACTTTGCAATACAACATGGGAATACAACGCATGTAAAACACCACCATTACAGGTCTCCCTGATTTAAACAGCAGAAACAAGAAGGGAACAGTGGAAAGCTGTGAGGCTGGATTGTGTCTTCAAGGCATTTTAGGGCTCCAGCAGCGATGCCCAATTAACACAAACAGCCAGTGCCAAGAGCACTCCCAAAGCACTAGGTGCAGATTACTCTGCAAAAAATACAGACATCATCTCACTGTCTCCATGCAGCGTGTTTTCCACAGGCTCTGCTGCATCTCACTGAGTAGAGTTGTTTTCTTAACCTACTGCTGTAGGCTATGGGTTTAGAAGCAATACAACAGAAAAGACGAAAATTGAGGATAACACAAAGAAAATAAACCTGCACTTGCTCTCAAGGAAACTGCTGGCTCATTCATCAGCCAAGAACTAAATGGCCATGGCTGTTCAGCTTTGGTTTTGCTGTACTGCCCCTTGAAATGAGGCACTTGTAGCCTGGATTCACTTGCTTTGCATGCTGGGGGTGGGTTATTGATATATGGCTCAGAGAGCAAATACTGAAATCCTTTGAGCACTCCTGCCAATGGGGGCTCTGCAAGAGGCTGTCATTCACAAGAGAAGGGTACAGTTGCGAGTCATAGTGCCACTCCAGCTAGTGCAGGTAAGATGACCAGCAAGGACACAGCCCAGGTCCCCTGCACACACGTGCTGGCCTCCATCTGCACCAAATCCATAGCACAAGGTGTGCTGCACCAAATCCAACCTCAAGGTGGGACCTCAGTGCCCACCACAGCCCATCGTTACTGCTGTCAGGTAAGGAAGCTCAGACCTCAACCCTGGCAGCAGCAACATCACCGGTGTTGTTATCTCAGCTAGAACCCACTTATTCTTGAAGGTACAAATAAGAACCACAAGGTGAGGCACCTTCATGTTCAGAGCACACCAGCACAGCGAGGTGAGGTGCCTCTGCAGCCAGCTGCTGTATGAAAACAACTTCATCAGTCCTTGACCCTAACAGTCTAAGTTCAGCCAATCCTGCCATCTGGCAGAGAAAGCAAGAGTACAGGAGACAGCAGAGAAAATAGGAAGTCAAAGATGCTTCCTCTGCACTTCAGAATATGAGAATTATTGAGGTACAGACCATAACCCTGAGAGCTCTCCAACTGATACTCAAGAAAATGAGTTATGATGCATGCTTAAGCTAAAGAAATTACCCATGGCTGTTGAACAAGCTCTTGTAACTCAGAAGATAAGACAACCTTAAAGCCCTGCTGCATTGCTGAGCAGCTTTCCAACTCCCCCATTGTGACACCTCTTCATGCTGCAGTTAATGGGTCAGAAGGATGAAGGCTCACACCTGCAAGCTAGTTGAGGTGCTTGACATCAACCTGTGAGATAGGAACACATGGGATGGGTGTTTGGGAGACAGCTATGCTCATTGCCATAATTTTTCTCATTTTGTACCTTACTGATGTAAGCTGATTTCTGCAGTGATCTGAGTGACAGTAGTTGGCAGCTGAGGAACAAGGGGGTTGGACTGAGTTGTCCACACTGGCCAGGATGACTATCCACTGCAAGAGGATCAGGTAAGCTATTAGGTGATAGGGAGCAGGAAGGGTTAAAAGGCCACTCCAAGCAGACAGGTTTGACAGTCCAGTACCTCTGATTAGGACCACAGGCTGGGGAGGAGAGAGGGACAAGCCAGTCTGAGACCCAGCACAGCAGACAGCTCAAGTCAAAGTATTCTGGTTTACAGGGGCTGCTGGTCTGACCCAAGGTCCCTGGGAACACGCAGAGCAGAAGGCTCAGAGAAAGCTGAGAAAACGAGTAAGGAAAGTGTGCTAGAGATGCAGAGCATGTAATTACAGACAGAGACACCTAGCTGACTTAAAGGCAGATGCAATTGAACTTAAGTTCAAGACAGCCAATGTCCTCAAGTGTCAGCACTAAATAGAGAGTAGGAGATTAGCTCCTCAGGTTCAATACCAGTTTGTTTTGCATATCAGGATCCCAACAGAGTGACCTGGACACAACTGGGAATGGGAAGTGAGCAAGAAAGAGCTTTTCTTGCAAACTCATCTGGAAAGGACAACAGGAGAGCAGAGAAAACCAGGAGATCAGCCAAGGCACTCACAGTGGGGACTTGCGGTCACAAACCTCTGTCTTAGCTTTGCAGCAACCAGGAGATGCCTCTCTCCATGCAGCAGCTCTGCACAGTGCTGCACCCTGCCCGAAGAGGAGTCTTCCTCACATCTCCTACATTGTCCACAAGCTCAGCAGCATGCCTTACCTGGGCCAGCAAGGTCTCTGCTCTCCCTCGCAACAGCTGAGGAGCAATTTCTTTAGATACACCACTGATTTCCACCTTGGAAAGTTAAACTTTAACTCATTTAAACCAGTGGTGATTTTCCTTTGCTCTCCTGGGTTAAGTTTCTCCACTCTTCCAGACTCTTCAAGCAACACTGGGATTCATCAAAGAGGGAAAGAAGGGAAGGAGATATTAAGGTTTAAAGGCAATTTATATAGCTGGAAACTTAGGAAGAAGGTGAAGACTACAAGTATGGAGAACTCAAGTAATTTTCACACTACACAACTGGGGAAAAAAAACCCACAAAATAATAGCCTACGTAAATTGCAGCAGCAACAGGGGGGCTTTCCAGTTCCAACCACCACCACCTAAAGAGAAGGATCATTGCAAGAAGGTGGAGAAAAAGCCACTTCCCTAGATTGTATCAAAGCTGTTGACAAAGTGAGAACCTGAGCCTCCCTCCTGCAGGAGATGCTGAAGGAACAGCAAGATGTGTCCAGCAGCAAGGCCACAGAGGGCACCAGCTGCTTTGAAGAGCTGGACATGAAGCCACGGGTGGCCATTTCTCTCAATGGCAGTATGTGTCCCAGATGCTGTTGTAGAGCCACCCTCGGTGGCAGAGGTGCTGCCTCACAGCAGCACGGGGACGCACACAGCGCTTCAGAAGAGAACAAGCTGCCTCAGACAAACAAGACAACTTGAATTCCTGCCCAGCAAATCATCCCCTTGAAAGGGAACTTTCAGATCAGCGTTTATTAATTCTGGAGTGTGATTTTGTTTCCAAGAAACTTTTTCATCTGCAACAATAAAAAAAAATTTGCTGGTTTGGCAAAGTTTCTGATTGAGGAGAACTCAAGTGACAGCATGAGTGTTTTGTTGATAACGAAATCATGTATTTTTTTGTTTTATAGCCCCTGCTATTTGCTGCAGAATATTTATGGGATGCGCAAAAAATATAATTCTATACACTCAGCACAGCCCAGACTTCTTTCCCCTGGACAGGTCTTTTCCCAAACAGGAGTTTTTTCTGGACAAAGTACAGATGTTACCTCCCAGAGGACCAAACTGACACATCTGCCACACACACATGGCCAGTTCACCCCTTCTGCAGGGGACCAGTTCTGCCAAGAGACATCAGATGGAGCAGGTAGGAGCTGTACAAGACATGTACTCATCCATGTCCATGAAATCCTCTTAGCTGGGGTGCAACAGCCCCTGCAGTTGAAATCGAGGAAGCAGAGGAACCTGTGTTACCTTGCAAAGGGACCACGACTCACAGGGCTGCCACTGCTTCAACGCCCCCAGGCTCCCCACAGCTGGTCACAGAGCCTCTGCCCAGTCACAGCATTACTTTACCCAGCATACAGCAAACACCTCACCAAAGAAATCTCACCTGGAAAACTGATCTGAAATTTAGTTTAGCCAGAGGAGCAGGCAGTTGTCCCACTCCCATGCGCAAGGCACATAAAAGCCCACTTAACAGGTCTGTTTCCCTCCAATATTTTAATTTAAATCCAATCAACATTAGTCCAAATAGATGCTCTCATATAAGCTGTTTCTAGGCAGCCTAGATTATGAGTGTTGTCTCACCTGACTTTAAAGCCTTTTTTTTTTTCAAAACCACCTCTCACGGTTAAGGCTGGAAGCACAAGGCAATTTCCAGCTCTGGCCCTTTCCTCGCTCAGTTTGTCTAATAGATCTTCAGGCAATGCTGCAGATTAGTGGATTGTTGCTAGATCTCACATTGCCACATCTGAAAACGTGTGTGTTGACAGACACCGATGACTGTAGGTCAGAGCAAACAGCTGGCAAATGGCTACTAGCGTTTCTGTGGAGGAAGCAAGACTATCAAGGCTGGAGTATTTATCAGACTGCGGGAGAGCTGACTTGCCTGCTAAACAGGGTGGGCTGGGTTTTTTTTTCCTCCATTCAGATGAGAAGGGAGTAGGAATCTCATACAGCTGTTTGCTGGAAAGGAACAGCTTTCCAGTCTAGCAATAGCAGCCCTGCCTGAATTACCGCTATCCTGACAGCCAGGATATATTGCCTTACTACTTTTTAAAGAACAAAAATTCATGGGTTTGCAGCTACAACCCCTACCATTAATCATCTAGGGCCAGAGACTTCACTTTTGTGCACTTCCAGCACAGCCCTTTGGTATGCAAAAGGTGTCTTAACCCCCAGGTGATGGGTCTGAGATGGAGGTTCAAGAGCATAAACCAGGACCACGTGTTTGCATTTAAACAGAGGACCATAATACATGTAGGGGACATTGTGAAGGGCCTGGACACTATCTCTGACACCTACCTTCCTTAAAGACACACACACATGCTGGAGATGTAAATGTCTCCAACTCAACTAAGAATTGCAGCCTATGAGCACCAGGTCAGGATACCCTCCTGAACTGTTCAGGTTCATGTTTGCTGGGTAACAGCATCCCAGGTACATGCAGACAGGGCACTGCTCAAGAGTTGTGATGTGTCTACCATCATTACTGAACACAGCTGGTTTCCTTCATTTCTCAGTTAAAGTCATCAATCCATAGAGAGGCTATTACTGTTATTGATGTGCCTCAGACCCCAGGGGTCCTCAGACTTTCAACCCCAAGAGCTTTAAAGTCATGAATTAAGCCCTAAGAGTCATTATTAAAAGAGCTCCAACCATTGCATTATTTTCATCTGCCATCTGTTTAAATGCTTTAGGCTATACTTAGCTCAAGGTTTCTCTCTGCAAGAGCTAGAAATGTACTTGCTCTTAATGAAAAAAAAAGTCCAATTGTCCTGGAGTTATGCAATGATTTGAATTGAAATTTTCATTATTGCAATACTTGCAGTGAAAGAAAAATGCTGCAGCTCTCCCAGCTTGTCCTTACGAACACCTTGCTCAAGGTGGGGAAAGGTGAAAATCCAGCATCTGGCCAGAGTTCACCTCACATCATTTGTTCCACACACCTGTGGAAGACAGGGGTGAGACCATGCCACTGTTCACATCAAGACAGTGATATTCTTAGGATTAGGTTTCCAATCTTGGGTCTTCACCTGCACGCCTCATCTTTGATTTTAAATCACTAGATCAAGAGGAGTAGTTTACCTTAACTTTTTCCACTTTGATTCGTTTTCAAGCTGCTAAACATGAATTGGAAAGTAGGCCACAGCTTGAATTTCCTAATCGGATCGGATGGATCCACCCCATTCTCCTCACAGAATACAGCCTTCATTCACCTGCTTTCATCAAGAGCAACATTAATGGTAACAAATGTGGGGAAAAGAAGAGAATATTTGCCCTCAAAATAAGGTTTTTTTACATTTTTCATTTTCCTCTTTACTGAACTCCCATTTCCCCCAAGTCCTAAAGAGGAACAAAGCTCATCTACAGCTGATTAAAAGATGTTCTCTTCGGCAGTTACAGTATCTGAGGTCCATAGACTCCAGCCAGAAATAGCCCTTTTAGATTTTGAAATAGCCCTTTTAGATTTTAATTACTTCTTCCAATTCACATAGTAGAAAGTTTGTGGTTACAAATGAAGACCCAGTGTTCCTTGAAATCAGTGGGAAAAAAAAAATGGCACTGAGATCAGACTTGGCCTTGCAAAGGAAAAAAAAAGTCTTCTTTAAGAATAGCCTTAATTTCTATATTCAGTAGGAATTCAAGAAAAATCCAGTATGTTTTTCAAGCTGGGCAGTGCCTCAGTTTATTTTCTGCTTTATAAAATAATCCTATTGGAAACATCTCTGTGCATACATTCAGTAACTCTATTTCAACAGAAAAGGAAGCCCTACCCAATACTGTAGATAGCTTTAACAAATATTGAAAGGATTGCTCTACAAATACCGCAGCCTTGTGCAGCTCTGGAATCAAGAACAGCAGCTGGAAGGCGGATGCATCATCCCCCATACATAAGACACCCCACTCTCCTCCCACAATACCCTCGCTATGCAATAATCCCCTCTATACGGGTATCAGCTCCGTCAATAGTAATATAAAGCAGATTTATAGTAAGACATCCACAAAAGAAAATTCACACTGCTGGTAAGGTAATTGCTACATTAAGGAATGAGGCTCTTCACTGAAGTCAGTGGAAAGGGTCTTCATTTGTAAAATGAGAGCCCACAAAAACAGCTATGCCTTGTTCTGTGCTCTGAGCAGCTTCAGCTCACATGACTTGACTTTGGAAGTTGTGAGCAGACTCAGACATCTGTGAGTCTTCACATTGTTGATGAGAACCGGGCATTTTGCACAGCTCCCACTGCACTTTTGGGTGGCAAGATGCACAAAAATCAAAAGCCAGGAGTTAAGATCCTAAATAAAACCTAAGTTAAAATAATTTGATTCAACACATGACTATCCTGGCCAAATCAATAAGTATTTCCTGCTGCTGACACCACAGTCCCATTTCTGGAGAGCACTGAATGCTCTAAAGCAGCTATATCACTCACTCACGAGGGCACTAACAATTCTTTTAATAAGTAATTTTTTAACCACCTACCACATTCAGCCATTCATGTCTTCAGTGCTCATCTGCTGCTTTACTGAGACCCTTTGTTAAGGCACAATGTGATTGACTGGAAGCTCTCTAGGGTGAGCCAATTTTCACAGAATATGGCTTTAACAAATTCTATGTAGCCAACTGGAAAATTAAGAACTGTCTATTTTTCTCTGGGATTTATTAAGGTTGAAGTGGTCTTTATAAGTGTCTTCTCAACATGCCGGTGCTATCTAATCAATTGAAGTTAAATTAAGGGTTTGATCAGATTTTCTGTCACAGGAATTGACCTGATGATTAGAGACGATGCTCTGTGCATTACTTCATCCAGTGCAAGGAAAAAAAAACCAACTTGCTATGAATGGTCAGTTTTGGTGGTTGAGGCAACCTGACCCATTAAACATCATTCAGTCCTTGTGTTGACTAACAGTAACTGTACAGCATATTTGCTTTTCATTTGACTTTGCAGAACTGTCATATATTAGTATTTAAATAGCTTTAAATTGGGACAGCTTGAAGTGCAGAAGGGCAGACTGGACCATGCAAACCCAAGCAGCTCCACGCAGCTTCTTAAGGTCATGACAAAGCCTCCTCTAAAGCCTTCCTGCCAAGAGACAGAAAGAACTTCCAATTTTTCATCTCAAAAAGACAACAGCACAGTCTCCAGTAAAGGGTAGTTAACAGTAATAAAACCCAGAACCACCTTCACACGTTCAAAATTCCCATGTCAGGTAACCAGCTGTGGCCTAAAACAGGTAGGGAAAACCTGGGAAGCCCCCACCAAGCTTCCCTCTGGACACCTGCAATGTCTGTAGAAATACCCCAACATCACCATGGAAGCATCTTCCCGGCATCTACAGAGTAATCCTTCAATCCCTACACCGTTCAGGGCAGCCAGACACTAACCTTAACAGAGCTGCTTTGAGTTGTTATTGAGACATCAGAATTGATGGACAAATATTGACAAATTTGGCCCGATATCCTTCTCCCTGTCAGTTGCAAGAGATGCTTCTCAGACACACAGTACTAATGGCTGCAAGTCTCCCACACACCTGCAGAGATCCTGAAAGAACCAGGTCTTGAGTTCAGGGAAATTACTGAAACAGAAAAAAGTATAACCACAGGAAAAAAAAAAGTTTCTATTTGAGTGTAACAGCCTCCAGGAAGATGACAACCTTTGTGTATTTGTTGATAGAACAAGCCAATGATGTGACTGGGCCACAGGAGAGGCTAATGAGTTTCTGCAATTATTACAGAAGGTCTGCTCAGGAGGAGCTGGAGATTAGTGTCATTGCTCAGGCAGCGGTAGGGGATCTAAAAACAGGACAAGCCCAGGCATCCCAATTCAAGAAAGATCTAATTCAGACTGGAACAGGTACAAAGAACTGTAGATGTTTAGTTAATCTCCCAAAAGGGGATTAAAAATAGCTCATTTTGGTTTGCAAATGAAAGACCAGGGCTACAATTACAGTCTTTGAATAGATCAGGGAGATTACTAGCATCAGACCTTGCCTATTTTTACACTGAGAGCTGGAGCGATCCCCGTCTCCAACAACAACATGCAAGACAAAAAGCAGTTCTGGCACGAGAAGAATTTTGCGTATAATTTCCAGCACAAACTCACTTGTTAGTTAAGTGTCTAAACATTAGATGAGAGCAAGTCTGGAAAAGCTTTCCCATAGGAGGAGGGGGAATAATAGGCATCCCTCATTAAAAGGCATCTTACCACGTAGAGAGAGTGACACTATAGCACAGCCAGCAGCTGCCTGCTCTGGACTTCATTTGCTCTTCCTTCAACAATGTCTACACCAGCATCATTTTATCTTTTCATTGCTGACCATCTTTCCCCTGGAGGCTGGCTGAGCACATCCCAGCAACACCTGCTTGCAAGTTCCTGGAACAGGACTGGGAGGGATCCTTCCTTGAGCCAAGACACTCTGTTAAACTTTCAGCCGCTTTCCTTTTTCCCTGACCCCACACAGCAATTTGTGTGGATACCAAAAGCCCCGATAGCATCTGCAAAGCTGTTCATATTTTTCGGTCTCCTCATCACTGCATATTTCCATGAAGCAAGTGCAAGTTTCTTCCAGAAGAGGAAGGTGGGGAAAACAAGTTTAACATATTGAAAAATTAAAAATTTAGGGGCAGGATAAAACTTATTGAATCTTATATTAAATTATAGAACTGCGGGAATGCCAGTGCAATTTTATCATTCATATTTAGCCTAATAAAACCCTCAGGCCTTCAATTTATCTCCACTCCAGTGCCATCCTGCATCACAAGAGGGTTTTGCTGCGGAGCAGAGGTCGGGCTCACTGCAGAGCACCACAAGCTGTAAATACAGCCAGCTGGTTTCAGCAGCTTCCCCTCTGGGACTGACATCAGGCTGCTCTTTTCTAAGGATAAATCAGAGAAAAGCACAGCACCTGAGAGCTCATTTGCTTTCATGCTCTGTACAACTGCTTTGCTGCTGGAAGTGGGCACAGAACCACACAAAGCAAGGATGGGGGGGAAGCCCCAGCTGGGTTTGTCCATTCAGCACAGTGTCACCAACACACAGCAACAACTCGGGGATCATGCAAATCGCTGGTCTTCAACAGGACAGGAGGAACAGCTTTCCTTCTTCCAACACCCTGGTTCATCCCCTCACTCCTCTCCACACCACATCCGTTCCAGCTGCAGTGACACCTCCCTCATCACCATCCTGCTTTTCCTCCCCAGCACAGCCCAGGCTCTGGGCACACAACCCACAGCCCTCATCCACAGGACAGGTCCACCACCCTGGCCACCTTAAACAAGTTCATGGCCATAATTCAGCAGCTCCATCACCTCCACTTGCCCTCAAAGGGATTCCAACAGCATTAACTGTGTTGCTATTTTAGAGGACCTTCACTTTTTAAAATGCTCTGAATACAACATAGCTCAGCAAATCACACCCCTTCACCAGATCTCCCAGCTAGATTTTTTTGGGGAGCAGGAGGTGACAAAACAGCACAGAGGAGAGCAGGCAGCACAATACAAGAAAAGGAAGTTTTTGCCCATAAGATGCTCCAGCTACCATTATCTTCAAAGGCTAAAACCTTATAAGGCCCTGGAGACACAGATACCTTTGATGTCCCATGCACCAGAGCAGATGGTAGTAGACAATCCAGAGGGGAATAGGAGCCCTCGGACCACACTGAATCTGGCTGGAGCACAATAACATTACCATGACATCACTCTTACTGCCTTGTTTAAATCCCAGTCACTAAGAATCTCACACATTTTCTGAGGCAGTAGCAAGCAGAGCATAAAGGCAAGTCAAGCTTTGAGATAGTCAGGACTAACACACAAATTTCAGCCTTTTGGTAACCTGCATTTAGAGGACCTCCTGTAACTACTCTAGCACTGCAAGGTGTTTAAGCCAGGGAAGCTGGCATCCTCGGGATTTACTGAGCATCCTCAGCCCATTCCCACATTGCCTGTAAAAGGGCAGGGCTGTGTACCAAGCAGTTGCCAGCAGCACATCAAACCCCAGGAGACACCACAGGTAGTGCTGCAGCTTGCATAACCTGCAAGACCTGCTGTACATTAGTCCCCAGACCCACAGAGACATGTGACATATTTTGTGTCTTCCAACTAGATATTTACTGCAGCTACTGAGCTCTCCATGCCAGCTGATCCCCGTTATCCCCATGCCCTCGTACTCCTTTGAAGCCCTGTTTTGAGTTGATGGGAATTCAACCAGTTCTGAAAGATCCATGTGACTCCACCTGCCTGAGATCTGGGTGGATTTTGATTTCACACAAGTTCCTCAGTGAAACCCTTCTATTCCATATCCACTACCTAGCAGGATTCACAGGACCTTACAACTTGGAGCGTTGGACCCTGACAGTCACTCACCCTGCTCAAACCTCAAGCTCACCTGTGCACCATCAGTAAGCCCAAACTGGGCAGAGTGCGATTTCCATGATGCATTTTAAGAAAATTTTGATTAAAAAAATCAACAGGAAAATTAACATCCAACTAAACTGTGGCAAAGCTGGCATGTTGCAAGGTTTTGAGGAATTATTTAATTTCCCTTATTCATACAAGCTATGCATGTGCAAGCAGCTCAGTGCCTCGCCAGCCTCCTGCCAGGCAATCATTTTAGCTGGGAGATGAGAAACTGTAAGAGTTCAAGGTTGCCACAACAGCAATCAGGCTTTAGGTCTGGAAATACTACAGAGAAGTAAGCAAAATATCTCTCAGCCTCAGGACATTCAAGATTCAATTTCATCTAATAAAGCCGGCCACTTGCAATTTACTGCAGCGCCCAGGAGCATCACTGGAGGCAGTGACCACCCCTGGGATGGGGTCCCTATAAGATCTGTGGTGGCCCCAGCGGCACAGGAACATGGGTCTTTAGCAACCACTGGATGAAGGGATCCACCAGGTACCAAAGAATACCCTGGAGAGATAGGTGCTGTCTTTGCTGCAGAGATGCCCTTTAGGTAGTTCTTAACTTAGAAGTTTTAACCTATCCCAGGATGAAAAGGACCACCAGAGCATCTCCCCCAGACTGAGAAAGGTAATGTTATCCTGCTGCCTCTACAGGGACATCTCAGACAGCAACTTCACTAAGTAGGTACATATGGTCAGGGACCACCTTCAAAACATAGCAGTTTTAATTATTTTTGTTCCTGTGCCAGACATATGGTATTTTACCTTCCGTTTAAATGCCATCAGCATCCCATCCTGTTCCTACCCAAAGCTTGTTCTCTTCCTCTCCCCACCTTTAATATTTTAAGCTGCAACGGACCCAGATTTTTTCAAAGGAAAAGTTAGCATCCAAACAAATATGTCCATGTCATAAGATGAATGATTATACAGCTAAAGCAGTGATGCTTTCCAGATTAATCTTACCTAAGTATTTCATTTCTTCATTTTGAATTATGAACCTCTTTTTACATAAATACTGATAGAGTTTATAGATCATTCCTGAGAGCAAGGTTTGATTAAAAAACTAGAAAACCACTTGGGAAAGAAGACTTCAGTCTTATCTAAAAGACAGTTTTTGCTATCTACCGAAGAACTCAGGGCAAGATGACAGATAGGTCACTTATTTTTGATAGTGTTTTTATTTTGACTAAGAGGGCTATCGTAAGTCTTACACTACTTTTGCCATTGTTGGATAAATATAATGAAACATTTGAGAATAAAACCATTAGACACTGTCAAGGACTATCTGGGACTCACCATCCTCTAAGGATTCAGCACTGTTTGCACCTTCTATATTGTGGAATTCATTGAGAGCTGTCAATACACACTTCCTTCAGAAAATTAGAAAGCATAAGAAACCCTGTGGCAGACATGACACAAGACTGATGAGCTGCAATCAGTATAAATTAGCACCTGCAAAGGATAAATCCAATACACAAGGAAAGAGAAAATATCTATTATGACTATCAGAAAAAATCCAGGTGCAACACGAACTTGAGGGAGTCACAAGATTGTTATTTACAGCAAGACCTGTTCAGCAACTGGAGCTTTGCAAAAAGCCAGGACTCTGCTAATACCTACTTAGACACCATGAAGATGGGGGTACACCACCACAGCTAAGCAAAGCCAGCTCCCTCTGCATCAAGCTGGCTTTAATCTGCCAGTTTTAATTTACAGACTCCCTTCCTGGCAGAATCACACATCCACAAAGGATGGATCTGAGTCCCAAGCAACACCTATGCCAACTGCTAGGGGACAGTAGAGACTGGAAGGGTGGAAGACAGGCAGGCAGCTCCAGAGCACATCACTCAGTGCCTTCCATAAAGCAAGTAACAAGATGCCCCCACCTGAGCTGCAGCACCCAGTGCAGTGGTCTCCTCTGGGGCCAGCAGCTCTGCCAGAGCCAGCCAAGGTGGCTCCCTGTTGGTGCAAGATTTTTGAAAGCCTCCACCACATGCTGCTTCAGTACATCCGGTACCCAGGTCCAGACCATGCTGCTTGTACTAAATCCAGATGCTCAACACTCAGCCGGGCACCAGCTAGAAAGGAAAAAGCATTAGATCTTCCAGAGGAACCTTTCTGAGGAGGTTTCTGCATGTTGTGCGGGTCCAACAAGGTCTATTTTTTTCCCATGGATTGCTGTGTGGCCAGAACAAAGACCCAAACTGGACTGGGAATGCTCTACTGAACCATGCAGATGAGAAAAGGAGACTGGTATCAAGGACAAGTGCAGCCCAGTGTCACCAGGCATCCCAGCAGGTGACATAAGCCATCTAAGTTATGAATTTCGTTTAGATCTCCATGTTCTTACTACATCTGCACAATCCGGATAGCAATCTCATCCAACAGCTCTTCTTAACTAGGAGATAAATACATTAATTACTATCAGGCCTGAGGATATCTCCTTTCCCTACTACCCTACTTTCTCAGGCACTTTGATAAATACTGAGTTTCCTCTTGCAGGGGGAGGGATCATATCTGCAAAGCGTTAATAGTCTAAAGCCACTTTCAAAATAGCTCGTACCAGCTGATAAGTTTATCCTACATCTCGGCACTTTAAAAACAGCAGCTCCAGACATATTTTTCCCTGACCAATTTATCAAGATTTATATCAGATTTGGGCTCTCTATTCCAGCTTGACTTGCCCAATTTTTCAGCATTCTGTAATCAAACCCCAGGAGACCCATGACTCCCGCACATGACATCTGCTTTCGAGACGCTTCTGTGTTAGGAAATGAAGAGGTAACTGTGTCAGGCAATAAGCGGGAGGCGAATATTTCATGAATACAAAGGAAATAATTAAAACTCAGCAATTTATTTGGGAACATGTATGTGCTTTTGTTGGTAGGAGAATGTCATCCCCAGCTTTTTTAATCTCGGGATGTGCTGATGCGTTGTGGCACTTTGTGCTTTTCGGTGCTGTGCATTTCCATCCATTTCATTCCCTCAAGTGGGGCAGGCTTTCCAATGGATTGTCACCATTTAGTAATTACAAATATAAATGTCACCGCTGTCAAACAATATAACACACCTCACACATCAGGACACAAGCTGTTTAAAATCAAACTATTATAGTAAAGCTGCCGCTGTGCGAATACGCCTTGATTAAATTCATAGACATTAATCATTTTTAATAAAAACTGAATTTTGTCAAGGCAGCAATGAACTTTCCAGAAGATATAGGAGTGAAATGGTGTTTCCAGAAGGCACTGTTCCTCCAGTCATTGCTTCAGCACTGGAGAATTTTTCGAGTACATAACATATAGCTGCAAAAAGCATGCGAGTAG
This sequence comes from Arenaria interpres, assembly GCA_013399435.1. Classification (NCBI taxonomy): domain Eukaryota; kingdom Metazoa; phylum Chordata; class Aves; order Charadriiformes; family Scolopacidae; genus Arenaria; species Arenaria interpres. The sequence goes on from VXAK01003240.1 coordinate 198,120, forward strand.
CTTCCTTACAGCAGTTCAAGACTCCAAGAGCCCTGAAAGCTGCAATGCTCAGCATATGGCAACTGCTCACCTGAGCACAAGCAGAGCCACCGCATTCAGCACTGTCTGCATAAACACAGCCCAGGTGAGCCGAGGCCGGGGTCCACAGTAATTGGGTTTGCCACACTGTCAATCCCACCCCCAGGAAGAGGTTTCCCCGCCAGCCCGCTCAATACCAAGAGGGTTTCTATTTTCCACCCTGTCAGTCTCAAATCCTATCAGATTTCAGGCTGGAGAAGGTAGATTATCTCAGCAGCATTATGACGGATGCACTGCTGAGGATGCCCGGTTACTCAAAGAGAAAAGGGTACATTTCTCCCCCCATGCCTTTCTGTCAGCATCAGACCCATCTGCCATCCACCGCTGTGTTCAGTTTTGTCACGCCTGGGAACTGTGACTCTACCGAAGGGTCTGCGGCATGCATTAATTAAGCAGAAACACAGTTTGATTGAAGGATTTAGCTGCTTTATCTTTCTATATAAGGGATTTCCTAGGAAAACAAGCTATGATTATTTCCCCTACATATATTAAAGAAGTTACTCTGCATCGGGATCAAATTGCAGTCACAGAGCGGAGCGGCCACTTGGCACGATGATAGATTGCTGTATCAGTCATACCTGTGAACCTTATTTACAGAAGCACCACAAAAAATATTTGAGCTGGCAGCTGTTCCATTTTAAGAGCAAATGTATCTAAAAATGTTTTCTATTCTGCAGAATTTACAACTTTTAAAAAAAAAAAACAGCTTGTGCAAAACATGTCTCTCCTCACAGTCCTCCAGCTCCTGCCTGCCTTTTTCAATAAAGAAAAAAAACAATCTTTAAAGTATGAAGTATTTGTGAAAATACAAACAACAATGTTGATGTCACTGTTCAGTCTACAACTCCAAGACCAAGAGCAGATGGAAGAGGAGAGAAATCATGTTCAGACCCAGGTGCTGCTCAGACCCAGCTTGCCACACATCCAACCAAGCCAGAGGCTGTTTTCTGGATTTACACCCCTGACACTGGGTTACACCATCATGGAGTCAGCCTGCACTTAAAACACCAGTTTCCCAGGTGGGTCTGAGCCTTGCCCTGCCTGAGGTGAGTGGAGACACTGGTGCCAGCCCAAGCAATGGTGTCCAGACACAGGGGACAGCATAAATGCCCTGGGGACGTAGCAGCTACCCACTCCCAGGGTCAGACCAGTCCCAGAGACCAAATTTCTTACCTTTCCACTCCACTTCAAAATCCCAGGAGAGCTCGGAGCCCCTACATGAACTGAGCATAGCCACAGGGACACCCCTGCCCCCAGCCCCATGCTGCTCCCTCCATCACCCCACTACAGCTGTGCATGCAGCTGCACAGCCAAGCAGACTGAGGAGCTGATCTGGGCTAAAAATAGGTGCAACTCTTCACAAAGAGCCTCTTAAATTTAGCTTCAGAAGATGCAGCAAAACTTTCCTTGAATGAGGCTGCTCTGCTGGGAGTGAGATGCCTCCTGGCAGGGAGCACCCACCATGGCATGCTCAGCTCCTCCCAGGAGATGGGGGGTTTCTCCTGCTGCCCTCCTGCTCATCAGCATCACACACAGCAGAGCCTTCGGTCCTCAGCAATGCCAGGGTCCTCCCTGGGCCACCCCCTACCAGGCACAGCCAGCCACAAAGCGCTGCCAGGCAGCTCCTCTGACCTGCCCCAAGGGTACCCAGTGGCTTTATCACATCTTAGCCAACAGCAAAAGCCCCTCAATTTGGGGGTTTACTATTTTTAATACATTTTCCTGATCAGCTGAAACACACATCCAGGCACTCCACAAAAGTCCTCTCTCTACAGCAAGCAAATACAAGCAGGCAGGCAAAATGCCAGGAAGACAAAATTTGTTATTAATGCAACAGCCAGAGTCCACAGCCCTTCCCCTTCCAGCTGACACCCCCCAACCCAGCCACGCACACTGACCAGCTCTACAGCTCAGCCCTCTCTTCCTGATATAAATGCATAGCAGGAGAGATGATGTGCCAGGACACAGACCACATTTGCCACCTACCAACGAGTCAGAATTGTACTTCATACCCTCAAATCTCTCCCAGGTGCTCATTACAATCTCAGGTCAACACTCGACTTCCCTGGCACCAACCAGAGCAGCTCCACTGAAAAGCTGCTTGAACTGCAAGAGCTTGCACTGGCACATCCTCATCTCCCCAAATGTGCTCCCTGAAAGACCAGAGAACTTCACCATATTTCCTTTCTCACTTGGCTTGCCCAAGCACAAACCCTCTCTGGCTCTACAGCACCCCACAAGAGATTTTACCCCAAAGTAAAGCAGCTGTTTCAAGCACAAGTGAAAACAGACCAGTCACTCACCTAACCTCCATCCAAGCTCTTGAGCAGCTCCTCTTCCCACAACCATCCCCTTCCTATACAAAGGCTCTTCACCTTGCAGACCTTCAACCTGAGCTCCTCACCCACCACCATCTCTCTGAGCTGGGGATGAGCCTTTTATAAACTCATGACCCTTAATGATTTTCAGGTGGGCCTCAATCAATGCATCAAAAAAAAGCCCATCTTCTCCACCTGAAAGCTCTTACCTGAGCCTCCTGGATCACCCGGGGAGGAAACCTGGGACTTTTAAAACAAACCATTTGTGTTGCTAGAGGAAAAGGCTGACAGTGTCCAAATGGAAGTAGTTTTGGTGGTTTGTTTTGTTTTTTTCTTTCTAGATGAAAAAACAAACTTTTCTACATGGTAGAAATATGAAGATGTTAGTGGTAGAGTCAGCAGCAAAGCACACATCTTCTAAAAAAAATAGCAGATGTGTACAGATGTAATAAAAACATCTGTGCCTTGCCCTGCACTTCAGCCTCAGTGTGTCTTTGAGGGATCTGCCTCTTCCACAGATGACAAACCAGCGCTGCTGTTCCACCTGTAGACCTGGGTCAGCAGTGGAAGAACACCTTGGACTCTACTTGGCCTCATAAATCACTAGCAAAGTTGTCCTGTGCAGAGAGTCCCCACTACAGCCGGGGTGGGGGAGCAGAAAGAGCCGAGCTCAGTGTCACCAGCCCGGCCGTGGTGGCCAGCGGGGCTGGTAGCAGCCGTGACCTGTAAGAATGGGATCTCGAACCACGGTGTGCTGTCTTGCCCTTCGCTTTTCAGCGCCTGTTTTTAATGTGCAGGGTTAAATTTGTTTGCATTAGTTTTGGGAGAGAGAGCAGGTCCTTAGCAGACTCTAGCACTACGTACTGTCAGCGCTTGCTGCTGGGGTGTGATGAGGCATCCCCTACTTTTATCCATGTGTTATAAATGAAAGCCAGGCTTTGCAGTCTAAAGGAACCTTCTTGTGGACCATTGGGGAAATGATGCTCTGCACAACGTGGTTTTGCTCTGCACAACGGGGTTTTGCTCTACACGTGCAGAACGTGAGCTGACTAAGATCTCACAGGTGTTACTTGCAGGACTGGAGCCCCAAAAAATCTCTGCATGTCCAGCTCGGGGCAGCCGCAGGGGCTGAGAGCAGCGTTCCCACTACAGCATCCCCGAGGTGGCTCTGGCTGACACCAGGGTGGATGCGATCCTGGATCCTCCCTCCCAGAGCAATCCCAAGAGCACAACGTTCCTCCTCATCCCCATCACCTCTGCACAAGAGCAGGAGGAGTAAGCACTAGAGGCTGCTTCTGTGGGGTGGGAAGAAACAGTCATCCTCCTGGGAGGACTCCAGGAGGTAAAAAAACTAGTTTTGCTCAATTGATGGCTGTACACGGGGCTTTAGTGATAACACAGCCATAGAACTGAGCCCCGATCTCCACAAACGTCATCCTTCTGATCTGAATTTGAAAACCTTTACAAAACCCTTTCATACACCTCAATTATTTTAACCACTTAGCCATCACGTTCCAGTATTGATTTGAACACGTACCAATTATTTAAGTCAATTGCCTATTAAAATTCATTTTTGGCGAAAGGTCAAACCTGCAAATTGAAACCAGATGCAGTACATTATGCCTATCAGTATTGTGACCTGCACACAAGTTCATTATTATGTTTCTGCAGAAGGCATTTCTCTTGTCAAATTTTGCTCCGATCGCCAGTGTCGCTATTACAAGCTTGATTAATTAAAGAGGGCTTTTATTATTATTAACTGAAAGTTTAAAACACTGCAGTCTCAAATAAAAATATGTAAAAATGGCATCAGGGCTTACCTACCTATAGCACGCTGCTCCTCTTGCTCAGAAAGAAATGAAAAGGAATTAAGTTTGCAGCTGGATGTGCATTTTATTTGGTTACAGAAGATCTGAGGAGCTTTGAGACACCCTGTTGAGAGTAACAGTGAGAAGTGGTACCCTCCTCCAAAGCTGCCAGCACGGCAACCACATCCTGGCTGCACACGCCGGGCTGCATCGCCTGTGAAGCGCGGTGACTTCTGGGCAGCCGTTAATCCACTTGAAGCCCATCAAGAGGAAAAGGCCACGAGAATGGCCTCTCCGTGTCACCTTGAAACTTCTGTCAACTCCTGATGAAAGGCAGCAGAAGTACAGCAGACCTCAAAGTAGTCTGAAAGCAGTTGCGCTGCTCTCTCCCTTCGCACCCAGAGCAGGGGAATCCCACCTCACTTTGGGTTGCCCTGGGCTAGCATCCCATTTTAATGTCCCGGAAAAGTAAAGGCCAGTTGCTCCTGGGCTGCTCTGCCACTGCTTGCACGTGTCTTCCCCCAACACACCCACTGCCCTTCACATCTTTCTTTTCTGTAAAAGGACACAAGTAGCCTGTGCAGTAAGGAGGACATTGGCACACAGGGGAAAGCATGGCATTTTCTCCCAGAGCATCACACGTTTTGTTTCCTTTGAGATTGACCCTGTAATTGTCCCGAGAGAAAAATTAATTTTCTTCCGAAGGAAAAATTATTTGAAAGGAAGCCAGCAGTTCCGGTGGGAAAATGCTGGCATTCCCCTCGGGAAAACTGGAAACAAGCCACAATGGAAATTTTCATTTTAAAATGCCAACTTGAAATAGGATGTTTGCATTTCTGCCCTCCAATAGCAGGCATAGTTTTCCTATTAAGATGTTTTTAAAAAGGTTGTGTTTTGGTGGTAGGAGGGGGGTGTTTGATAATTCTGATAGGAAAATTTGTTCTCTGACCAAATCTGAACATCTGAAAGTGTTTTGAGCACTTTGCAACACAGCCTACATTCTCATCTCAGGGTGCTACAAGCTGCACAGATTAAACCAACAAATTGTCAGCATTTTATGGGTAGTTCAGTTCATTCAGTTCCCAGCCCAGGGAATCACTTCACTTGCACGTTGCACCAACACAGAACAAGGCTGTACTTTAATTACAGCTACTTCCATAGTTCTTCCAAGATTTCCCAATAGCTCTTTAAGACAACTGCTGTGGAAAAGTGGAAGAGAACAGTCAAGAGAAGCCAAGCACTGTTGGTGGTTCAGCAAGCACCCACAGATTAATGACCTTTTCTTCCTGGAAGTTAAACATCTTCTTTCTAAAGTTCTCATTACTTTCTTGTAAAAATGCTTCTTTTCAGTGCGGCTCTATAAAATCTTTCCAATTTCCTTGTATTGTATTTGCTGAAGAAATATTTGCAGGTCGTGTCAGAAGGAAGCGGGAGCATGTAGGTGGCAGAGGGACCATGCATGGGTAAGTGCGACCCTTGGAGCTCCATCCCTGCTTGAGTCCTGCATCCTCTTATCTGGTACAATCAATTGCATTTTTGTCTGCGGTTGAGCACGGTTGGGTTTTCTTGTGGCATTTGCAACAACAGCGGAACAGCTAAATTTACTGGCTCTCAGTAGAGGTAAAAAGGGGAGAGGTGGTTGGCACCTCCGAAGTGACCCTCCAGAAATATCTGCTGCTCCTGGATTTAACTCTTATATCCCAAAGCCCATGTTCCCACTCCCACAGAGGGGCTGGACTTCATTGTCTGGCTGACAGCGGACGAGGAGCCCTACAAGACCACTCTGAGCAGCTCCGCTTCCATGTCCCCCATGTTTGCAAGGGCTGGGAAAGGATCCCAAGGGGGCAGGAAGGGAGAATGGGAACAGCAGGACCAGAAGGATTATTTTAACAGCTGGCTGAAGCCATGCTGTGATTGCAGAAGAGGTCTGGGGATGGCTAGTGATGTCACTGGAGCTCCCATCTGCAGCTTGCTGTTGGGTGGCAGAAATGCACCTCCCTAGGGAAGCGGGATGAGAAACTCCATCCAGTTCTATGACTGGCTCTAGGCCCATAAATAATGAAAGAAAACTCAGGGCAGAACATTTGTTTGTTTCCTTGCACCCACCCCTCTGGTTAAAACTGAGATAAATGTCACTGAAATGAGAGGAAAAGTTCATTTTCAACTGATGTTCAGAGCAAGCAGAATAACCAACCTCCAGTTGACGTGTTCAGGAATGTCTGGGATAGTGGGACTTGCATAATGCAAAGGACACGCTATTTCTTATTCTCCCCACACCTCCCTTAAAATTAAGCCAAGGGGAAAACACACTTTATTTGACAGAAGAGTTGGTATCCTACAGGGAAGTCTTGGAAAGGCGCAGGTGAAGGGGCTGCACTCAGAGCAAATGTCCCTCTGCTGCATATCTTGAGGGAAATGACAAGTCGTCTCCTAAAACCAGGAGAGTTGTGCAAACAGCCACAGAAAAAGGGGGTTGAGGATGGGGAAAGCCATCAATAAGAGAGAGTTCTGTTTGAAGGGATGCAGTGTTGGTCCTGCTCCTGCTTGTGTTGCACTTAACTCGTCTCTCTTAAAAGTTATCTGAAAATTACTCCATGGACACAGCCTCTAGAAAGGATCGCTGGAGGGCATCAAGTTGGTCTCTCAGTGCCCATGATATTTCCAGTTCAGTTGCAGGGGCAGCTGGTCTAAAGGCAGGTTGGGGCTTCTCTTGCAGCGGGTTTTGTGATAGGGACATGTACCTGCTGGGAAGAGAGTGGTGTGGCCAGGCCAGCAACACTAGCAGATGGTGAGGATCTTCCATCTCAGCACAAGCCACAGGGCTGTCTCGGGAGGAGGGGAAGCTCAACACCTGCTCTTCAAGTCTCACATGGCTCCATGCAAGCAAAGGGATGATCCAGGAGCAGGAGACACACTGCCCAAGGCACCACCTCCCTACCTGTGATCTCTGGAGGCCATGGCAAGAGGTCTGCAGGACCACGGCTTTTGGAGGTCCCCACTGGGGATTGAAATCGCTCCATTTGACCAAAAGAAACCCTAGGAAGGGCTGGTGCCTCGGAGCTGTGTAACCCAGGGGTTATATCCCAAATTCCAATATCCTCTCTCCACCTCTCTTCCTTCCTTCCTTCCTCAAAAGAGGGATCATTTAGAACCCAGTCCTTGGCAGGACTTCACAGTCCATGGCAGGCACGTCCTGCTTCTCTGAATGTGCTTCATGAAGGGGAGGCATCTCAGAGCAACTTCCAAACAACCAGCGTGGTGGAGCTACAACAATTTGGCTGAGCTCATCCCAGAGCCCATGTAGGGTCCCCGGGTAGGGTACGCAGCTGATGTGAAACCAATGCTACACTTGATCTTAGCTGAAAGGCCATTAAAAAGAAATCAGAAGAGACTGGCTAAAAGCAATTTATGGGGTTACAAAATGATGTATTACATGCACCACGGCTCCGGGTTTGCAGTAATTTAGGCTGGTATTGATTGAGGAGAGACTGGGGCATATTCTACCACCTTTTTAATTTCAGTCTGATTTGGCCGCTGCTTGCAGGTCAGCAGGCAATTTGATGAGACAAAAACAAACCAAGCATTAGAGCAGCCTAAATCACCCGCTTTTAGAAGTACCTTGTAAATAACTTTTAAGGCCGAACAAGGAGAACAAAATGAAAGAACTGGCTATTAAGGAAATCGAGACTGAAGTTTCAGGCTGAGAAAAAGTGGTTTCATGGCACAGTTAGGAAGGAATATCACTCACACATACCATCATTGCCTGCCTTTATTTTCCCAAACAAATATGCTGTCTTTTTCCTCATATTATGGTGCTAATTCTGATTCAATGTGAACTGATTAGATACCAAAATAAAGCCAAAGTACATACGGCTGCTTACAAAGGCCTCTAATCATGTCACTACAGCAATGGGATGGATGACCTGGTGGGATTCCAGAGTATTCAAGCCATGTAATGGTGTAGGGTTGTCTCTGCGCCCCAAATAAAGGGCAGGCTGTAAATCTGAGTGTACGTTTCCCATGAGGGAAAATCTGCGATGATTTTTCTGCTCGAGTTAGTGATTACAGTACTAAGTGTGCTGGCACATGGGAGGTGCTAGTGAAGAGTGGGACCCTCTCAGTACTTGAGGTGGGGAAATTGCCCATCGACCAACATCAGGGAAGAAAACTTGCCGTGTACCAGGTGATATTCAGGAGATGAAGCATAGGCAGAGGAAGTGGAGGAAAATGTGATTTAATTATTCATTATGCCCCTTTCATTCTGGGGTTGAAGTGGTCCCCTCCTCACAAAGTTATGTTAATGGGCATGAAATCCCTGTCCCTTTCCCCTCTCCCTGCTAGAAATCTGCCCCGTGTGTTACCTGTAACTTCTCACAGGGCAAGAGGGTGGAGGAGGGATGTGGTAAAATGGGGACTCGCTTCAAACTGAAAAGAGGATCCGACTGCAAACTGCCTTCAGTGTCAGCTACAGCCCCGAGCTCACCTCTGCTGCGTTCACGTATCGATCACCTGTAGGTCACAGGCAAAGGTCTGAGTGAAGAAGATCGATTATGTAGCTTATACCAGTCGTCAGGTGTTGGATATAAATGGATTTTCCAAGTTTACTGTGACTATCAAAAGCTTGAACTCTGATGTGCAGAGGGAAAGAAAGACACAGAAATCTCTGATTGGACTAATTAGCACTTCCCTGCAAGAAGGCTTCTCTGATCTCTAATTGCATGTTCATTTCAGTCTTTTAATATTGTGCTTGCGAGGCTCTTTTCTACTTCCTGCAGGTAAAAGGAGACGTGACCTCGTATTCTGTCACATGTGTTGGTAGAGCAGTAGATGAGATGTCCAGGTTTGCTGAAGCTCGGGAGGGAGCAGGAAAAATCTCTGCATTTACTCCAGACCAAGCAATTGCTGAGGACCCTGTTCTTTATTTCTAGCTATCGGGGCGTTTGACCAAACAGCATCTCAGGCAAGACAAAGTCTCGCAGTTTTGGCTCATAATAAAGTCAAGACGAGTGGAGTGAGGGAGGATGACATCTCCTTCCATGGTCCTGTGGAAATGATAACCTGCTCCCAAATATACACACGTGTGGGAAAGCCAGCCTAGCCAGGCTCTGGTGGACTCACAGCCAGCATGGAAAGTGCAGGGCTCAGCTGCCACTGAACCCAATTCTACCCTTTTCATAATTAGTTGTACAATCAAATGAAACCACCTGAGCATCTTGCTCCTTTGTTTCGACTCCAGAAGTCAAAGACCTCAAAAGTTATTGGCAGCTTTAATTAAAACTAGCTTTGAGATACAGAGCAACCTATAATGGTTATGGCTCGTTCTGGATAATACTGTAATAAGCCTCTCATATTAAATATAGCAGCAATATTGTTCACCAGAGATGAGGTCATTAGCACAAATAATCAGCCTCACTGTCATGGGGAGGGCACTGAAGCCAAGAAGGGGTCTAAAATGATTGCATAAAAGGCATTGCTCCTGAAGAAGGGAATATCCTGCAGCTCCCTGCCCTCTTCAGCATCCTTCCCAGAAGGCCCCTGAGTCTCCAGCAGATTTAGTTCCCTCTCTCAGCAACGTGTTGCCAATGGGAAGCAATTTCTAGATTCCTGCCCCTGCCTGGGCACTGCCCGCATCTCCTGTGCTGGACGATCTCACCCACGTGAGCAGTTTGTCACCGGCACAGAGCTTTAGCAGGGCAGGCTGGAGGCACAGCAGTTGCAGATATGTCCACAATTTCAGCCCTGTTCAGCTTTTCTCATTCCAGGCCCTTGGCTCTGCCCAAGGGGTTGCAGCAAATGCAGGGCTCAGCTCACGGTTTACTCAGAACTTCATGTTCAAGCAGGCTGGTAAATATAATGGTTGCTTTGCTGCATTTCAGAGCTGGGGTGGCCCTGCTGCCCCAGCAGAAAGGCTTTAGTCAGGAGCTCATGAGGCTCTGCCTTGGCCTGGAGATGCCGAGAGCCACTGTGGATTCGCAGCCCCTTGCTCCGAAGCAGTGAAGCCCAATGGCTAAGGACATGCTCTGCAAATGTCTCCTTGATGCGACGCCTAGGGGAGAGATGGAGGGTCCTCCAGTAAACCTCACCTTCTGCTCACTGCTAAATCTGTTGGGTGGCTGCGGGTAACTAAAGGTCCCTCCTGTTGATTTAAATCAGAAATGTTTTTTTCGTGGTGCAAATCCACTGAAGTCAATACATTCAAGGAAGCCACATGAGGAGTGAATTTGACCCAGGGAAGTTGATTTCACAGTCTCAGGTGGACATTGAAACTGTCCAAGTCGAATGGCTCTTGCAGTATTAGCCTGGTGCAATTTTATGGAGCAATGGAAAATTTAGTTGTTTCCTCACATGAATAATGTGCATTTTCTAGGCAAACACCTTATGTTCATATGAAAAACCTTAAGAGACTCTGATTTGATTTTTGGGGAGGTCTTTTGGGGAGAATTGAAACAGTCCATTTGAAGGAACTCTACCTGAGTATCGCGAGGTAAAGGTGTCCGAGATCACTCATTTCTTTGAAAACCATGCCTCTATTCTTCCCCAAAATACTGAGCACATGCATGGAGCTCATTGAAACAAGTTTTTGCTCAAAAGACCATTTCAGTGAAAAAGATTGTGGTTTTTTAAACTAATGGAACAAAATATGACAGTATTTCTCCTTTGAGAAAAATAAAAATATAAAACCTACTTCCTTAGAGTTCTTATTCCTTCCTCACCTCTAATTAGATAATAAAGACAAGTGAAACAATACCGGCTTTATACTCAAAATTTGAAAACACCTTCATATAAGATTTTTTTCAAACTTCTTGGGGAAATGCTTAGCTTTCTGACAGATGATACATACCTTACTTATAGAACTATAAGCTCCCGCTAACTCAAAATCCCTCACATATGAAATGCACTTCAGCGGCCATTCTGTTCAGGAACAGTTCATCCTTGGGAAAATATTATTGCTGGAATGCTTCGTGAGTCCACAACTTAGAGCTGAAGGATGCATTTAAATTCTCTAAAGAGGCCTTAGGAATTCTAACAGTGCTTGATCTACCTTTGGGGGAGGGAATATGTCTTTTTTTGCACTGCAACAGCATTAATTGGTTGATCTTTTTGCCAACAATTCATTATATTTCATTATGTGCCTTTTATGTGTCTGTTCTGTTGCCCCAGTGCCTTGCTAAACATTTCCTAGCTGCAGGATGGCATCTTTGAAAGAGGGAAAGGGGCTTTAGCAGTTGATCTGTTCCCAAAGAATGAAAGCAAAGTTAAAATTAAATGGGAAAACGACTGTCACCACAAAGATAATCAAACCACAAACTATATTAGCGTTTTTCCTCTGGAAGCTCTGGAATGAGGCAACAAGCTGCATGTCTTTCAACAAAATAATTATCTTATAACGAGACTGCCCTAATGTGTTCAGTAAGAGAAACTGTTGTTAAGATTGACTTAAATGGAAGTGCACAAGCAGAACAAGTAGCCTAAATGACAGTTGGGCTCCATATTTTCTTCCCTAGGCTGGAAGATTAGGATCAGTGTGGTCATAGCGAGATGCAAATGTAAAATCTACATCTCGATTTCAGGTTTTCCCTCAAGAGGTGGAGAATATACAGAGGAAGGCTTTTGGTTCAGATTCCTTTTGTAAAGGAAACGTGTAAGTCTCTATCTTTATCTGTTCACTCTGGTTCCAACAAGTAAATAACCTCAGCCTCTCTGATCCCTGAGGAATGATGATTTACAACACTGGTAATGTGCACTGAAGAAAAATACAACTTGTTCCTGAAAACCGCTGATTAAAGCGATCATAGCAAAGCAAAATAACTCAAGGCTTCCTCCTTTTATCACTCATACCTGCTTTCCCCCTTGTTACTCCACTCAGCAGCCCTGGCTCTGATTTAATCTGCAGGAAGGGTGCTTGTCTGCAATGCTGATCAAGACAATTCAGCCTTCGCAAACACTTAACAGTGCCAAGGGACCTTCTGGTAATGATTTTACGAGAAATATTTTAAAGAAAATGCATTTCTAAAATATAACTTCCCCAGAGACAGCACTAGGATTAAAAAAAAAAATAAAAAATAAATGACAGAGGTAAAGAGGTAACAAAACCATGGTATCCACTGCCTCCTCACTGTGAAGGAGCACTGGGAAGGGTACGAGCTATTGAAGTGGGAGGGAAGTACAACCTGGCAGATCTGCTTAGTCCTGTCTCATCCACCATCACTGCCACAGTCCCTGCCAGGAGTCTGTCGTGGGGGAAGATCCATAAAGGGCAAAAGCTACTTGTAATGGAATTGAGCATTCAATTCCCATTTGGGAACCCTCCTGGTCTCTCTCCCCTCTCCCGTTGCCTCCCCGTGCTGCCCCAGGAATTGGGTGAGATGTTTTTTTCATTTTCCTCTGCCACACTAGGAGTATGTTGTAGCCTTCGTGGAGCACAAGGACCTGAGCACAGAATGTGTGGGGAAGGCTTCAGGAACCCAGTCCGCTTCAGTTCTAGGAATTGAGAATCACGGGAAATTTGAGCTAGAAAGAACTCAAGTGTTCCCCCGTACTAATGAATCTCTCAGGCCAGGGCACATTCTATACAATGCCATTCCTGGCAGGGGTTTGAGAAGGCTTCCATTGATGGATACTGCCTGACTCCCCAGAAAATCTATGCTAATGCTGTCTCCACAGCCAGTACCAATTTCACCTCACTCCTAACTTGAATCACCACTTTGCTCCACCATGGACACTGTGTGGCGTCCCTACGTCTGCTTTGCATGCATACAGGGCTTGTAAGTCCCTCCACACAAACCACACCTTTTGCTGGTGGCCTCTTCCACCTCCCAGAGATCCAGCAAGGTCCAGTGACTGGAAGCTGGAACATGACCTATTCAGATTAGAAACAGGGTGCAAATTCAAACACCACAGGTAGTTTAACAACTGGGACAATTTGCCACAGGCTGTGCCGGCATCTATGATGGGCAGTTTACAATTAGGATACCGGATGTTTTTAAATGATCACTGTGTTTCCAAAAGGAATTAATTCAGAAACATCCTCTACTTACTTACTGTTTACCCTGCGTTACTGCGCTATATTATCCTATAATTGGTTGTTAGGTCAGGATTGCAACCTGGCAGGTTCCTCTTCCTTGCCTAATTAGTGTTTCTTCCTCATTGCTCAGTGCAGGACTTGTTGTTTTCTCTCTACAGAGCTCCGTCTCCTGTGCACACCCCCTCACAACGCACACCTATTCCCCCTCTCCCCGACAATGATCCAGCCCCTCACATGCAGAAGAGCTGCTGTTTGCTCAAACGGGCTGACAAGATACTTCTAACAAAATGAGCTGCTCAGCCCGACGCACTCAAGGCGGTCAGAGGGTTTCACACTTGGCAGCCCCAGCCAATTTGCCGTTCAGATACTGTCCATTTCCCCTCCTGCCTAATCGACACCCCCGCAATGACACGAGTCACTCGCCTTCCCCTCCTCTTAAGGCATGGATTTTCCTGGGGCCGAGCCAACCCATGGCACTGCGCAGAGGTGTGCCACGTGAAGACCTGGCTCTTGCCATGACAAATCCTCACCTGCTGCCACTGCCAGTCTGCTGTGCCGCATCCTGGCTTACGTAGGGTGCGAGTTTGTTATATCATGAGCCCTGCCTCTCTCCAGCTGCGTAAAATGCCGGTAAATCCACGGGGCAATAGCCAAAACACAGCATCGCCCTCGTCATCATGCAAATTGCTTATCTCTGTAGCACCCTCAGCTAGGCTCAGCCAGCTTCCTCCTGTATTTTGGCCTCAAAAACACAGCTCATTTCTCATCCCAGTTAATCATGGAATCACGGTATTGTCAAAGCTGGAAGGGACCTCTAGAGATCATCTAGTCCAACTCCCCTGCTAAAGCAGGGTTGCCCAGAGCACATCACTCAGGACTGCATCCAGGCAGGTCTTGAAAATCTCCAGAGAAGGGGACTCCACGACCTCCCTGGGCAGCCTGTTCCAGGGCTCTGGCACCCTCACTGGAAAGAAGTTTTTCCTCGTATTTGAATGGAGCTTCCCATGTTCCAGCTTGTGCCCGTTGCCCCTCGTCCTATTGCTGGAAACCACCGAAAAGAGTCTGGCTCCACCGCCCTTCAACCCTCCCTTTAGGTACTTGTCAATGTAGATAAGGTCTCCCCTCAGCCATCTCCTCTCCAGGCTAAAGAGCCCCAGCTCTTTGAGCCTTTTCTTGTAAGGGAGGTGCTCCAATCCCTTAATCATCTTAGTTGCCCTACGCTGGACTCTCTCCAGTAGTTCCATGTCTCTCTTGAACTGGGGAGCCCAGAACTGGACACAGTATTCCAGTTGTGGCCTCACCAGTGCAGAGTGGAGGGGGAGAATGACCTCCCTCGACCTGCTGGCCACACTCTTCCCTGTGCAGCCCAGGATTCCATTGGCCCTCCTGGCAACAAGGGCACATTGCTGGCTCATGGAAAGTCTGCTATCCACCACGACCCCCAGGTCCTTTTCCTCAGAAGTGCTTTCCAGCAGGTCCGCCCTAACATATATTGATGCCTGGGGTTCTTTCTCCCCAGGTGCAGGACCCTACAATGGCCCAGCTTTTGCAAAATGAGGTAGGAAAGCGAGCTGAACCAAGAGCCATGTGAGCAACCACACATCAATATTGTACCAGGTCCTCCACAGAGCAGTACCAGAAACACTAGACGAACTGGAAGGGGTTTGCAGAAACCCAAAATTAAACTAGGCTGAGAGGTCTGACACAATGCACTAGGGGAGATTAAAAGAATTAATCTGTGTAGCTTGGCTGAACAGCACAACCCGACAGCAATAGCCTGGACTTAAAGGAAGATAAGAAGCTGTACCCTGGTACAGGGAACTGGCATTAGAAGTAATGAGGTGACACTAGTTTGGACAACGAGAGCTATTTGAACAATTAGGAATGGGATGCAGTGCCTGGTTCACCTATATCTAGACACAAATTTGTAGAGTAGGGGAGGAAGCATTGACTTTGTGCTGCCCCTACAGCCAAATACACCCCTACTTCCAGAGCAGAGCAAGCACTTGCTGAGACTGCCCTGCCCTAGGCACCACCATGTGTCCCACAGTGTCCTGTGGGGACATTATTTGTCCCAGATAAGACACAGAGGTCTTTGTAGGTTCCTCCTTAGGATGGCTTCAGGTTGTACGTGGTAGGGTACTATGAGATGTGCGGGTTGTTGCATTAAGGCTGGCAACACGGGTGCAAGGAATGCAGCTCCCAGAACATACGACACTTCAGCTCTTCTGAGGACCACACTCCTTCCAACAGCACAGACACGGCTTACCCAAACAGCCCCAACCTCTGCTGGCCCTCAGGAATCTTATCAGATCAGCCTCTGATTTCCTCTTCTTTCACAGCACAATCAAGTATGCAAAGAAGTAAGATGACATTTTGCTTCTTGCAGAGAACAGCAGATAATTTAGTGAGATTAAAGAACAGCCTCCTCTCCCACAGAAGCCATCTCCGCATGGCTGGGCAGTAACCTGGCTCCGCTGGAACGATGCTGCTCGAGCGCCTCTCTGTGGATCTCAGCTCCTCTTCCTCCCTCTCGCAACCCTTCCCAATCCACCAACTGATTTTTTTAACTTTATTTCACTTTTTTAAAATACAGAGCCAAATTGCTCCCATTATACCCAGGTAGCAGCTCTGAGTTCACTGAACTTGGCACTGAGCTAGGAGTTGGCCCAGCCAGAACTCTTACAGTCTCATCTTTCGATGGAGATATTTATGAGAACTCTCAAGGCCTTTCCATAGTTTCCAGCAGCAGAATAGCTCAAATTGGCTCAGACCTACAGCTGCCTGGGGCTCAGAGCGAGACCAGGAATAGAAAAATAACTAGCAAGGGCATCATCTTTCAAACAAGCAATCAGGTGTCTCTGGCCCCCTCCAGAACATGCTGTGGAGCTCAGCACACAGCTCCATCACAAACATACATGTCAACACGCTGATCATACCAATTTTTCTGTATCTCTTCAAAGAAGCAGGAAACAAATGGTCCCCTGCTGAAGTCATGAGTAAAAACAAAGGCTCTTCATCAGCCTCCTGCAGCTGCTTGTTGTTTTCCTTTCTCTGTGGAGCCTGCCAGTTCCTGGTTATCTTGGCCAAGCACATGATTAGGGTTTTAGAGCAAATTCAATCTGCAAACAAACAAGCACATCTTGAGATGAATACACACAAAGTGGTGGATGCACAGTACATCTAGCTGTTCAGGAGATCCTGTCCTGCCTCTTCTTCTGATGCTAGGCCAGCCCTGCTCCTCTTCTGCATGGAAAGCAGATGGGGTAGGATTATGGGCACAGATCCCCAAGCCCTTTACATTTGCACAAATAGCAAGAATTAGACCCAATGCTGTTCGAGAGGCCGTGTATTAGTTGTGCTGGCTCTCTGCAGCTGGGAAGCAATGCAGGAACAGAAATTCCTCTCCTGAGGAATCCCCTGTGCCCAGTTACGGCAGAAGGTCCATTGTTTCTTAACTTACCACAGAGATAAAATAATGAAGTTGTTACTGCCACCACAGCAAGCGCAGAAGAAAGGATCAAGGATCGTTCCTTGCTCACTTCAGTGCTGAACCAGGTGGCTCAGTTTAAGCAGGCAGTGAAGGTGGTTTGAGCTAACCCGCTTGACTTTGAGCTGAAGCAGATGGCAAGTGCTCACACAACCCAGTATCAATATCCGTAACAATCAGATGAGCTGTGGAGCTGTAATCTGTGGCAGATGGAAAATGACAGTACAAAAGGCTTTACTGTGGCCCTCAAAGCCCTTCGCAAAGGTAGAAAATAGGAAGGTTTAATTCAAATAGCTTGTCCTTCTCCAGAGCAAAACCAAGCATCTGAAACTGTGAAACAAGTGGAATGCTTTTCCCCCTCCTACCTCCACTACAGACTGATTGACTTTAATTCCAGAGGGTGAGCTGAGAACCCTCATCTAAACTCAATCCAAACTAAGATGATTTGCTATGAAGAACTGAAACAGGACCGTGGCATAGCTCAGTCTGTGCTGAATCGCTGGCACCCAGCATCGATGCTTTACTGAACCTTTGGGGGAGTCATTAGAGGGAGACCTGGGAAAAATACAGTTCACTCATGCACACAGACTGGAGTGGCTGCTGGCAGATTTCTCAGATTCTTTGTGGATTAGGCAGTCATCTTGGAAGCACAATCAGTTGTAAAAAGACTGAGGCTTTCTCATAGTTTTTATGCTCAAGAAAGCATATGTTTGCTGTGCTTGAGAACGGGTGGCTCGGGTCACCTCCCCTAAAGCCCTTCAGGTTCCAGAGGGCCCCTCTCTGAAGAGCAACAAGGACTCCCAGTGCAAGATGCAGGTAGGCTGTCAGCCCCCGGCTGAGCAATCCAACCCTGCAGCTAATGTCTAGACGCTGCCAGTCTCTCAGAGGACAAGAGGCCTGAAAATACTGACTAGCGAACAACCGACCGGAGAGCCTGAATAGTTTTTTGCACCATCTGTCAAGTATACAGGGCAAGCTACTGACTTAATACACTTCTGAAGTAAGAAATAAATACATTGGTGCTTGGCCTTGCATTCCTCCTGCTAGTTCTTTGCCCTGTGTTGCCTGCAGGAGAGATACTTCTGCTTTTTATGGCCTTTGACAAACATGCTGGCCATGCTCCTGGCCTGTCTCTGGCTCAACGCAGCCCTGACTTCTCCAAACCCCTCAGCTTCTGTCCTGCTCCTCATTAACACCAGTTCTTGCCTGACCTTAACCCAGGGAGCTTGTCTGCACGTTTCCAGGCTGCAATTCCTAAGCAGTCTTATCCCGAAGCTGCCTGCTGTGAAGTCAAAAGCAACAGCTAGACTGGGGAACAGCCTAGGTCAGACCCGACACACTCTGCAGGGTCACTGCTGCTTGGCCCTGCTGTGCTCTGGGGGATGCCACCTTCAGGGCTACTTGCTGCCTCTTGCTAAGCACAAGGATGCTGCTGCCCATCTGGGTCAGAGCAGAAGATGAGACGCACTGATAAGCCCCAGCAACAGAAGCACAGAACACCAGAGCCTGATAAAATGCGAGTCATGTGAAGAGTAAAAGATATTTACTGGAGAAAAGGCTTTATTAAGGAGGGACATTGTAACATACCATATTGCTTTGATGCTCCAGGACTCTGGGAGGACTCGGAGATCCAGCACAAATACTTAGCTGAACCACACAGGTGGTGGGCCTGACACCTCGGTGAGAGGCCTTTCCTACCTCAAGACTCTTCCTTGAGCAGCATTTGTCTCTGATGAGGAAGTGCTGAACCCTGCTGGGACAGGCTGAGGGTTAGGGAAGAGAGAGGCAGGGCATAGACCTTGCAGCCGAGCAGCAGCAGGCAAGCAGCTATTTTGGATGACAAATTGCCCCAGGCTGGGAAGCAGCAGGATAGATTTGAACAGAGTTGCCATCAAAATATCAGTGTAGGATCCTGGATCTGCAGGACTGTGATAGTGCAGAGCCTGGCCCTCGGGATGCAAGGCTGACTATGGCTTCTTGTCCCCCTTTGCTTTCTGTCTCTCCTTGTCCATGGCAGCTGCTTGTGCCCGCAGCTGACTCCAGTACTCAGGCAACTGCTCCCCGAGTCCCAGCAGGCTCTGCTGCCTAACAAGGGAAGAAAAGGGTGGTTAAAACAGTCGCCACCATTACCCCAGTGCTCAGACAACCTTAGCCTGGTTCCCCCAAGGGTCCCTGGGGCTCATTACAAATTAAGCAGTTCAGAATTCTTGGGCCCGAAAAACCTCAGTGATTCCCTCATGGCACTCAGCACTCAAGTTTACTGCTCTTGACAGCAGTATTGCTCTTTGCCTGGTAGCCTCTCTGGACATACATCTCACTGCAGTTGTATCTGCTCTGCCCTGGTTTGAGCTCTCTGTATCCAGGGAGCAAGGTATCCCTGGAAGTGATGTCTCCCCACTTTTTCTAGTATAAGGCAGACAAGAGTCTCCTCTCCAGCTTTATGAGAAGGTGGGACAGAACTGGTGGTTGGTAGCAGAGGATGAAACTTTTCTGTGCTTAACTAGCCAGACACCACCACAGGTTTCACCCTGTAAACGAGGAATTAGGGAAGGCTCCCGGGTAACATGTGCTGCAAGGTCATACCTGCACCCACCTGTAACGTTTCAAAATGGAAAATTAAATAATAGTGAAAAGAACAAACAGAGTATCATTGACACGGATCTGGCTCCAGGTTCCCAAAAGAATTCAAGGGAAAGTCACCCAATAAGAGATGTCACAATGCCATCTAGTGACGGCATAAAGTCAATGCATCAGCTAAACTGACTACAACCCCGGCCTGAGGGTGCTGGGGACCTTCTCAAACCAAGAAACTTCCAACACAAATATGCTTAAGCATCAAATGAACCTAGGAATGAAAGGGAGGAGCAAGGTACAAAATGATCCCAGCTCTGCCCGGCTATGGGGTCAAAAGGAAGAGGTAGACACTTAAGTGAAGATTATATTCCCCGACAAACTTGCACAATCTGTGTGGCACAAAAGCACATTAGAACTAGCAAGCCCTCTCTACCTGCAATGACAAACCTGCCCCAGGCATCCTGACTTACAGCTGTTAAGTTGTTTTAGAAAGGACTGAAGGGAGAGAAGGAAGGGTTCTGGGTGGCTGTCAGGAATCCTGCTACCTAAACCTTACCCAGACATAAATCTGCCACAGTGGACAGATGAACCCAGAAGCTGCAACATAAGATCTTGCATGGACCTAAGCAACACCACAGCCTACAATAATGCAGGTGCACTTACCTATCAGGCAGAAGGACAACCTTACCTATCACGTAAGAACATGTTACATCTCTCAATCCATGGCAGGTTCTCCAAGGATTTGAGAGGCAAATCTGGTTCCTTTGGGAAAGCATCCTTCAGTGGGCCGCAGTTGAAGTCAAAAATGAAGATGGTGCAGTCTCTGGCTCTGCTCGGTGCCAATGCATCTGCCGTTTGCTGCTTATCTCCTAGATAGGAACAAGAACAGTGGGCTATTGCATCAGGAGTCATCCAATAAGAACTATCAAGGATCAGTGCACAGCTGAAAGCACCCAGTGACCATGTAACTAAGACCACTCCAAGGTGCTACCCACCTCGAAGAAGTAGGCACCAATTCACACTATCCACTGTGAACACTGGCTGCCAGGGCGATGCTACAGTGTGAGGAGGTGGAGTACAGAAGCAGTAAATAATCTGTGATGTGGCAGTGTTCATCAGGGACACTGTGCCATCCCAGGAGAAGACCAGCACCTGAAACAGCAGGTTGACACTTATAAATGGATGTAAGTGAGGTGTAAAGTATTTCCTGGAAAGGACTTCACATCCCTAACCCTGATGCTGATTTCTTTTGACTGCCCAGTAGTCATAGGGCCACAGCAGATGAAGAACAGGCTTTGCAGGGAACTTGAACTGGACTTGCTGCAGGTTAGGACTGGGAAGGGGCAGCAGTGCAGGTTAGAACTGAACTCGATCCAGCCTTCTATATGGCTGGCTCTGGAGATCAGCTTTTCAGCTTTTTCTCCCCATGTCTGAAAATTTTCTGAGGCTACCTGAAAGGTGTGGCTGCATTTGTGCTTGTAACTTCTCCTCACCATGGTGCCCTCTCATATTTGACCCTGATACCTGAACCTTTGTGCCTGGACCCTCTCACCAGTGCAGATGGACTTGTCCATGTGCAGAGGGCCTCCAGAGCCTCCCACCTAAGTGGTCATTAGATGACATAGGTACAAGGGGATGCTGAGTGAGATCAAAGAGAAATTCTTTGGTGCAGGAAACCCCCATGCTAAAACTAGTTGGAGGCTGGGAAAGGATGTGAAGGCAGTACCATATCTGATTGCCCTGTTCTTTATCTTCTAGGCATCCAGTTACAGCCATTACTGGAAACAGGATCCTAGGCCAGATGGACTTGTGCTCTCACCCAGTTCTTAAGAGAGCCGGCAATAATACTCACTGCACTTGGGAATGCCAGGACAGGCACCACGGCGCTGACCGCAAGATTTGGATCTTCAGGCCTGGAAAGCAGACGCAGGCTTATGTTACTGCTTAATGTACCCAGCACACACTGAGAGGCTGTGATAATGAGAATGGCAGTTTGCGGCACACAGGCTGGCATAAAGTTCCAGCCAAGCCCCCTCCCTGTGGAGACAAATCCTGCCTCCTCCTGGACAGGAACCCCCAAGGCCCATCCCTGTGCATTCCTGCCTAGGAATTATATTGGAGATAAAAATCCCCTCCCTGCCACGGAGGCGTAAAACCACAGCCTTCAGAACAGCAGCTTCCCCAAAGCTGACCCTTCTCAAACCAAGGGGATAGGTGAACATAGAATCGACAGAAAGATGGCATGAAACGCTTAGTCTGACTTCAAGGGGAACTTATTCTGGCAAGGGCAGAAAAGAGAAGAAAAAGTGTCCCTGGGTACCTGGCAGTAACCCAGCTAGTTGAACATCAGCCCTGGAGCAGTGCTACAAGCACTTGTATTCTAGTGCATAGAAGAACCCAGAAACACCCCTAATTCTGGCATAGCTGTTGGATTTTAGCACTGGGACTGATTTCTAGCAAAACCACACTTACTACTGACAGGAGCATTGCAGAGCCATCTGGGCAAAAGCAGTAAAAAGTTCTCTGCCCCACAGAAACCTGGGGCTCCCTGCTGGACCTGACCAGCATAGGTGTAACCACAGAGTTGCTTTGGCTGGAATGAGGTCTATCAGAGTCTACCTCACCTGTCTGCCAGGAGCTTGATGCTGGACTTCCCAGCCCCAGGTGCTTTCACCAAATAGAAAGAGCTGTCTGTACATAGCACTAGAAGCTGCACGATGGGACAGGCAGGATTTGCACCAAGGCAAGGTGTCTCATCGCTGGCAGCTACAGAACTACGCAGGAAGTGGATACTACGGATGAGACGTTCCTGTAGAATGGCAGTTACACAAAGTGGGTATCCTGGAGAAGCAAGGAAAAAAAAAGAAGAGACAGCAGTTTAGGAAGAAAAAGGAACTGGCAATTTATCCAAGGAATGCTTAGCTTGGACTCTGGCCTGCTCAGGGACAGCAGCCACCAGAACAGTCCTGATGGCAGAAGAAGATTCTTCTGCCAGGAGAATCCTTGCATCATGGCAGCATGACACTTGCACTGATGGCAGCCTGGACTGTGATGCCACAACAGCCTCAAGGATGACGTGAGGGTGCAGTGGCAAAGCAGTGACTGTCTTGTAGCCTTGGGGCAAGACAGGCATCAGTCCTTGCTGCAGCAGTTCAGAACCCCTGCGTTGCTGTGGATGGGAGTAGTTCTGTCAGGGCTAAGGCAGTCACACTGCGTTGGCAACTTCTGGCCAAGCATTCCATGAAGAAGTGAGTCCAAACTATTTTCAGATTTGCTTGTAAACTCACTGCCAGTCCCCTGTTCACACCAAGCCACAGCCTCAGGCTCCTAAAGAAGGGAGCAATTTATCCACTGAGATCCCAATACACAGTCCCACAGGGCAAGCTCACCTAGGTGTTTATCCCAAATGGTTATTGTTGCATCTTCACATGCCAGTGCCAGGTACCTGGAGCAGGAGCTGACAGCTGAGCATGCAATTGGAGCTGCACATGGCCACACAACATCAGGTTTTGGATCAGAATCTAAACAGAAGGACATGAAGAGATATAACTGTAAGAAGGTGCAGAGCATTCTCTCTCATGGTACCAGCTTCCAGTTTCCCAATAAAACACACACCATTCTGGGGTCAACTGGCTTCACTCAAAACACTGCCAGCCTGTGCAACATGGAGCCCTATGATCCAGCCTAACCTACAAGATATGGGGCACCTCTCATCCTCATTTCTAATGCCCCTGAATCATGAAGATCTGATTGAATGACTGCCACTGGCCACTGAATACTCCCACTTCCCACAGAGCACTCTGCTAGAGAAAGCAAGACTTTCTTACCCACTTTCTCCTTGAGTGGACGGTTAAGTAAGTACAAGCAGAGATTGTGGCTTCCATCCCAGTGCACACTGATGCCAGCTGGAACATCTGGTACAGAGAAGGGGACAACAAAAGAGAGAAGGAGGTTGGAGACAAAGAAAGGAAGGAACAACCCAGGGCACAAAAATACCTTTAGAAAGCTCATATTAGAGTTCTCACAGTTTCCCTGATAGGACTTACAGAAACTGCTCACACAGACACTAAACCACAACAAACTCTCCCCTTTTCTTTTTATCTTGCCTATGTGGCCCCTCATCTTTTTGTGTGTGTGTGTGTGTGCGTGTGTTTGGGGGGTTTTGTGTGTTTTGCTTATTTTTTTTAACTATGGAGCAAAGTTTGTGTGACTCCATGCCAGTGACTCACTTATAAATCTTAGAGCTGCCATTTTTATCCAGGCTTATGTTCTTGGAGATGTAATTTATATAGTGAACCCAAGCCAGAGCCATCGAGCTCTAACCAGAGCTCAATGTCATGCAACAATGTGCTCTATAGGTTAATAGCTTTTTGCCTATTTGGATTACCTGGCTGAACTTCCATTTCAGGTCCCACCTGTAGGATCCGGCTAGGCAGGAGAAAATGAAAAGTAGCACGTCTGGAAAAAAAAAAAAAAAAAAAAGGAAT
>VXAK01003240.1:228343-247937 GCA_013399435.1 Arenaria interpres
CGCAGCCAGGGCCGCGACCAGCTGTTCCGGTGAGTGCGGGGGCGCCGAGCGGCCGCCCCTCCGTGCCGGCGCTTGAGGGGACACCCCCCCACCTCCTCTGGACCCAGCCGCCCCCCTGGACCCAGCCGCCCCTCTGGGTGATGGGGCCCGGGGCAGGCCCCGGCTGCTGTAGTGCCCCCCGCCTCAGGCGGGAGAGCTGCTCGGTGCCCCCCGGGGGGAGCTCCAGCCCCGCCCCCGCCGCGCTGGTCTCGCCGCTGGGCCCCTCCGCAACCGCCCCCACCTGCGCTTGTGGCCCCTTGCCCCGGCTATAACTCGCCCTGGCACCGCCGGGGTGACCTTCAGCTGGGGGGCTGAACCCTGCCCTGCTGCTGCTGCTCCTGCCAGTTGTCCTTGTTTCACCTGTGTACCGTTTTCCTCGTTTTTTTTTCCATTCCAGAGCCACTCAGTACACATGCATGTTGCTTAGCTATTTAATAGAGCATAAGGCTGATAAAGAGAAGCTGGTAATGAAACTCAAGCAGTTGGAATCTAGCATGAGCTCTGGCCGGAAAAGTAAGTACCTGGTGTCTAGAGGGATAAGTCCTTCTTCACTTGCTCTTTCCAGCAAAACAGCTCCGGGCCTTGTGTTTTCTGTAGTTAGCTTACCTTGAGCCACAAAACCTCTTTTTGTGTATCCACAAAATTGTCAACACACCTTATCCCCGCCTTGGCTTGCCAGCCTAGGTAAGGCCAAGTATACATTTAGTACTTTCTCAGCTTCCTCTCCCATCAGGCGATCTGAATTATCACTGGGAGAACTAGAGAAGTAAGTTAACAGCCAGCTGTCCCTGCAGAGATCAAGTTGTCGTCTCTGTTCAGGGACATGCCAGAGTTAGGATGCGAGGCTGGCTTACTGCGCGCTCATTAGTCCTTCCAGCTAATGGGTTGAGGTGGCCTAACGTTAAAGATCATCATCCCGATAAAATCACCCCTGAAGGACCATCTTACAGTATGGCTTTTTTTATCCTACTTTGCATATTAATTTTCTTCAGTGTTTATACTCCACTAAAACATATACTCTTCCATACTTTTCTCATAGTCTAACTGTTTGCGTCACTTCATTCTTTGTCACATTTGCATCCATTATGGCTACGCTGTTGCTGTGGTTGTATTGCTTGCTCTCGGGTTGATCTTAAGCCTACTTATCAATTGCTCAATCCTGGAACAGCTTCAATATATGAGGCAAATATTTTAATTTAATGTGTTTCCATGGACTTGTTTTATTATTCCAGTTAGCTCCAGAGTAGGGTAACTTCTAGCAGAGAGGCCAACCGGTTTATCAGCATAGCCATAATTCTCTTGCTTCTGCCAAACAAATCACTAATAGACATCAGGCGTAACTTCAGGACTCGTGCAGTTCCACCAAGCTTGGGTGCTGCCAACATCTATCACTGTGGCAGGGCGGCAGGTTATGAAGAGTATTCTGCGTTATATTGTATTAACGTTCATGGGGCGAAACTTAAAATTGTGCAGCAGATGAAATCAGGCTTGCTGTATATTATAGCTAGAAATGGGTTATACTGTTCCTGTTCACAGGGAACTACGTGTACTTCTGACAAATTCATGGCGGAGGAGGGACTTGGGTCTCAGTGTGCTCAGCACGTGAATCACCAGCTTTCACAGAGCTCAGGAAAGTTGTGGGTGATGATTGCAGCGGGGTTAGTGCAGTAACATCTGTCCACAGAGTCAGGTGAAATCGTTGCAGTGTACAGCTGAAATCGGAGGCTCTGTTTGTGTCACGTTTTTGCCGACACAGACCCGTTCAGAGCAGTTGGTGATATTGGTCCGGAGGGCACCCAGGCACAAGAACGGAGCGGCAGGAGAAGGCTGCAAGTCCTGGCTATTCATAAAATTTGTGTGTTAAGTTCTGGGCTGGTGCAGGACAGAACTGAGATGTTTACACCCCTTTCCTTGCTAATGCTAGATTCTCACGCCGTGAGAAGAAAATGCTTAATCATAGAAATGCCCAAAGCCCACTAAGTTTTTAAAAAGTGCACGTGGACAGTGACATGCTGAGTTGTCCTGCCTAGGGCTGTCTCTGCGGGAAAGGCCAGGCCGTGCTAACCTTTGTGGGGTTTCTTGCAGTGTTCCGACTGGGCAACATGGTGCATGCCTTGGTAGCAGCCAGAAGAACTACGCAGCTGCCAGATGTGGTTCCTCGCTTCTGCCTCACGGCCTCCAACCTGACCCGTGCCCTCTACTTCGTCTGCGATGCGGTCCTGTGGCTGAAGAGTGTTGGGCTCCAACCTGACATCGATAAGCCAAAGTGGCGGAATTGGGCTACCAAGTGTTACTACTTTTCACTCCTGATGAATCTAGCCAGGGACTGGTATGAGATCTCCTGGAGGGTGGAACAAGCCGTACAGGAAGAAAAGACAAAGGAGAATTCCTTCTGGGACAAACACAGTGAGGAGCTAAACTGTGTGAAATGTGATAGTTTGCAGGGTTTTTTCCTCCTACTGTTTCAGATACTGAAAAGACATCCTCCCTTGCTGCTGGACTTGGTGAAGAATCTCTGTGATCTCTCAGGTCCTTTGGATACTCTAGGGATCTACAAGACCAACCCAGGAGTGATTGGTTTCTGTGGCGTCCTCTCCTCCCTGGTGGGGATCCTCACATTAGCAAGCCCACATCTGAAGCTGAAGCAGTGATGTAAAAGGAGCTGCATGGTATGCAGCGAGCCAACAGCTCTGATCCTGATAGGTTTTTATTCTTCATATGGCACTTTCAAAATGAACATGTCTCACAGTAACCTCAAGATTAATTTTGCCCTCTGATTAAGTGAATTCTACCCTTTTTCCTTTCCCTGTGTCTTTGCAGATGAGTTTGGTGCCATGAGACACTACCTGATGGAGTGGAGATGGGAGAAGGCAGAGTAATATTTCACAAACAGAAACGGGGCTTGGAACATGGCTGCTAGATAAGGAAATACTGATGTTCCAGTATTGTAATACGGGGTTGTGAAATAGCTGCATAGACAACTGTAATAAGTATATGACTTATAGCTAATTGTGTTTACACTGGAAAGCTGGAATTCACCAATCAAAGGTTCCTACAGTTAGATTTTCTATAATGGGCTCAGGCGAGTTAGGGGCTGTGGTTAAAACGGCCTGAAGTCAAGTAAGAGTGTTCTGACGGGTTTGGACTGATGGGTCCTCTTATCTGGAGGCAGTGGTTTGAATGCCGTGTGATGGGAACTGAAGAGTGGTGCGATCTGACCTTCCGATGATCTCTCAAACGTGCGCGGGTGCCGCTGGATCTGTAGTCTAGCGAGTCCCAACTTGTGTCCCAGGAAATCAGCACTTTCTTTCCCTTTGATAATGTGAGCCGAGGACTGTTGACCACTGACTCTTGACTTCTCCAGCAGGCCATAGCTGAGAGTTTTGGTGAAGGACAGCGGGTGGGAGAAGCTTGTCTGAGTGCTGATGACGCTGTGATTTGTAGGAAACTGGGTTTCCAAACCTGTGAACCTGGAACCGCTCGCAAGCACTGAATTTCCCATTACACACGCACCTTAACTCCCAAACCCCTGTGACTGCAAGTGCAACGATTTGCCGTTAATCATATTGTGATAAGGAGCTTGTTTTGCTCTTTTGATTTTTACGTGAAAAATTCCAGTGTAATGAGGAGCTTTGGAACCTGCAGTTAAGGAGAGAAGCCTGGCTCAGAGCTCGTTGAGTCAGAAAAATTGCAAGGGTGTGTTTCCAGTTGTGTAAGCTCCCAGAGGGAAGGGAATGGAGTTGGTCGTGATAATATCAGAATCCCCTGTGAGAAGAAAAGCTTATTACTGGATTTGGGCATTCATGGTTTACATTTTCCTGTCTCGTCCTCCCTATCCTTCCCTCTCATGACCACACGGATTTTTGTGTGTTCCCTCGCTGGTTGAATGGGTTCTACCATTTGAAAATGCCTTACGTTTGCCCTGCAACTGCGTTGTTGTTTATCACTTACCTCGCTGGGAATGATTGCCCGGCAGTGTGAAAGGAGAAGTGCTGTGTCCAACTGTCTAACAGTGACATGGCACACAGTCTTTGTTGCTCCTGACTTTGCAGAGCGCCAGTTCTGACACCGTCTGAGAAAAATTTGCACACTATATAAGGAGATAAAACTAGAATTTTTCTTCACCAGAGTTCGGCCTGTGCGTTCTGCGACTTTCTGGTGCAAGGACTCCTTGTTTAATGTGTCAGGAAATGTGAACAGAGACTACTCTAACCTGGACCAAGGTACTCTCTTATTATTTCTGATGCTATCTGAAAACAGAAATTAAAAGGTGCTGTTCTCTTTTATTAAAAGGAGAAGGCTGTTGGAGTTGAGTAGGCGTTAAGGCAGTGCCCCATTTACCTTAAATCATTGTGGTTGGGCTTGGAATTACTTCCAGTTTGAATGTGAAGTGTTAGCCTGCCAATGAGGTGTTTGAAAAAAGGAGGTTGCTGGGCAGGGTAATTAAGCTTGCTTGTAGACCAAATGTGACCTGCAGGGGCTCTGCTTTTTAATATGGAAATAAATACCATTAAAAGTAGAGCATACTGGCAGTTCAGACCATAATGGAGCATTACATGGGGATTGTGTTGTCTTCAAGGGCTTCCTCTCCTTTTTAACAGTGGAATTTTTTTGTTTCTTTACTCCTTTGAGCTCCTGGCAATGAGGGGCCCACCCCTCCTTTGGCCAGGTTGGATCATTGTCCCTGTGTGTAGCAACCCCTGTAAGGACAGAAGAGGAGTCTCGATGATCTGGCAGCGGGGGTTTAGCCACCTTTTGTCTACAGAATTTCATCTTCTTGCAAAAAAAAAACGCGTTTTGAATTCCTTTCAGGGGAGCTCTTGGATACAAAATCGTTCTTCCACTGGTTTGCGAACTGATTTCTCTCTTTCGCTGGTAGCTCATGGGGGAAGGGGAGTGGATTAACGCGGTGATGTGGCCCTTGGGGAGCTACACCTCCCTGCCAGGGGAGAAGTGGTTTTTTGCCTTGTGCCAGGCAAACACTGTGCAAAGCCGCAGGCCGAGCTTTGATGTTCCTCCTGTAGAGGCTGGCTTGGATTAGCAAGTACAGGCTTAACCTGGGAGATGGGGCAGTGAATTTTCGGCCTGGGACAGCCTTACTTGCCCCATTCTACGTGGCGTGGGTTGGTGCATGCAGGGATAACTCTTTACTGGTTGTTAAGCACTAATACTTGCCTTCTGCTCCCCAGCTGGAGGCTAGAATTTTAATGTACCTTAATGTAATGTGACTGAAGCCATAGGATCACAGTCAAATGGAGAAAAACCTTTTAGTGCCTTTTTTTTTCTATCTGTTTCTACTACAGCAGTTGGAGTAAGGACAGCTGTTTGAACACGAGCAATAAAGTGAGATGAGCGTGACTCCGTGTCTGTGTGTGTAACTTAGATGGTGGTGTAAAGAGATGCTGAAGGAAGAATCCTCCCTCCCATCTCTGAATTTTATGAATTGGCGCGATATTCCAAGAAATGCGTGAGCCGTTTGGGATTCCCAGGTGAACAGCAGGAACGATTAAAGGTCTGAAAACCAACATCTCCAGGGAACGACCAAATAAACTGGTTCTGTAGAGGAAAGGTGACTGGGGGAAGGTGTGAGAAGTCTTCCAAGTGTCTAAAAGGTCAACTGCCAAGAGGAAGGCAATAAACTGGTCTCTAAATCCGCCCAGGAGGGTAATACCTTTGCATACATTGCAGCAAAGGAGAATAAAGTCACACAGGTGACTTAAACTGTAAGTAAAATAAAAGACTAAATGGATTGCTCAGGAAAGCAGCCCTTAAAAAGAGACTGGACAGACAGACGTCTGCCATCAGTGTTTTAGGGTGTGCTGAGCCTGCTGCAGGGCATGGAATTAATTAGTTACCTCTCCAGCCCCCTCCCAGACTGGTCTTTGGGCATCTGGCTCATCCCCTCACCACGGTGTATCCGTGGCTGTGGATCAGACTGCGGAGACAAGGGTGTAAAACTCCGCTTTCCTGCAGCCGGGGATCGGGTGAGCTCTAAATGTTGCCTGCAGAGCACAGACAGTATTTCTCGGGTGGGGGGAGGCGGTGGTACCTTTGCACTGCGGAGCCCGGGGCTGGCACAGCCTTTGCCCTGGAGGAAGGGGAGGAGACGAGCGAAGGCGTTATTTGGGCAAAGGCTGTGCCGCCTTGTTGATCCCAGCTCCAGCCAAGGCAGGGAGAAGGTTGGCATGTTCCCTGCACTGGAAAATGTCTCGGTGCCAAGAGAGCGAACTTTTGAGCGGGCTGCTGCCCTTTGTCCCGCTCTCTGGAGAGCCGTGATTCACCCCGAACAGCCAGCTGGAGACAGCCCAGGACGTTGGTGTGTACCCGGCAAGCTTTGCAGAGCCCCGCGCTGGAAGTGAACTCCAGGCTCTCTGGGTGGAAAGGGGGTATTTTCCTCCCATCCATGGCTTTCCCACATCCCTGGGAAGTCTCTCACTCCCATGGAGGAGGAGCACAACCAGGAGCTGGGAGCCATGGAGCTGTGTTGGGTGCACACCTCCATGTCCTGTGCAGGGCAGCTGGGAGTGTTTGAGGACTTGTCTCTACTGCTTGGGCTTCCCCTCATGCTGAGCCTCACATCGAGGGTCTCCCTGCCTCATTCCGGGTGGTCCAGGACACGCAGCAGCCTTGTGTCAGCAGGCTGCCTGGATCTCCCATCTGCACCGAGCCCCATGGTTAGTGCTTTGTCCTCTGGCCTTTGTCTTCTTTCCACCATCCCGTCCTCATCTCTTGAGCATGGTTCGTCCCTGATGTCTGTAGTCAATAACCAAAACCCATCTCAGCTTCTTACAGGTGGTGTCTTCTTTCTTTTCAATCAGTACTGCAAACAGATTTGTTGATGATGCTGTGAGTTGGCAGGGTGCCCCCCCCACAGCAAGGCAGGCTGGCCACGAAAGAGCAGCAGTAGTGAGAGCATCGCTGGTGGGTTAAGGGGAGCAGTTGTTCCTCTCCATGCAGTACTTGTGAGGCTATATTTGGGGGACCCGGTCCTGTTTTGGCCCCACCAGCACAGGAGAGATCTCGACAAGCTTGAGAGAGTTCAGTGGAGGACGATTAGGAGCTTTAGAGAGGCTTAATAGACCTTCAGGGGCATGGAGCACGTGCCATACCAGCGCAGACTGGACCAGAAACTCTGTTCAGAGGTGCACAGAGCAAGGATGAGAGGCAGCAGGCAGAAATTGCAACTGAGGAAATTCCGGTTGGATATAAGGAAAAAATGGTTTATCATGAGTGTGGTGAGCGCTGGAGAGAGAGATGGGAATCTTGTCCCTGGAGATTTTTGAGACTTGACTGGATGAGACCTTGAGAAGCCGCATCTAGCTTTGAGGGTAGACTTGCTTTGAGCAAGAATTGGATGAAGTGACTTCCAGAGATCACTCCCAACCTGATTTCTTCCTCCATTTCTCTCTACTCTAAATGCCTAGAGCTTTCCCAACGCAATGTCTGCCCTGACCCTCAGCTAAAAGTCTCCTCGCCAAAATCCTTGGTGGATTCCCTTAGAAATTGCGGAGATCTGGCCAAATTACATTGTTTTGTGCAGGATGCGTCCCCCATGTCTGCCTTCTGCTCCTTGTGCTTAGTGAACTCTTCTGGGGAGAGAAACTATGTTCTTGATCTGTGTTTCCCAACAGGATAGGACCCTGGTCCTCCACAGGGGTTAACGCAGGCTACAGAAATACAGGAATGTTTTTATCTCTTCTGCACTCATCCTCCTCCCATTGTCCATAGCAAACCCTGCCTGACCCTTCACCTTCTCCCTGGCTGCTCGTGATCTGTTGCTTTTGAGGTGGTGAGGTCCAAGGGTGACTTCTTTTCATCTTCTTTTGGTGGAGTGGCATTAAACTCCGGTGGATTCCAGCTGTGCCACAGCTTCTGGGCTCTGACGGGAAGACAAAGGAAGAGGATTTTCTGCCGTCATCTGTTCCAAATTACGGTGGCTTCAGGGAGCTCTTTGGCCAGTTTCCACCACAACCCATCAGCTCCCAAGCCTGCGCAACTGGGAGGTGGGGCCTCGTGGTGGTAGTGGCCAGGGCACCGTGCATCACTCTCAGAGGACTCTGGTGAAGGGACAGCACCACCACCACCTTCTTCTCCTGCTCTGCTGGGGACGAGCTGTCCCTCGGTGAGTAGCCTGTCCCCACCGGGCGCTCCAGGGACCAGGAGGGTGAGAGCAAGGATCACCCATTCTCCTTATATCTCCTGAATTTCATCTGCTGTTGAGAAAAGGGGGTCTGTGCCAGGGGTGGGAGCTGGAGCTGTGCTTTCTGGGTGTCACCCAGCCGGGAGCTGTGGAGATGGGTGTTTTGCGATGCTTTTGTCCCCTGCATGGAGCTGTGGCTGTGCGGGGATGGACATCCCTACACACAGCTCCTCTCTCTGCTCCTGCCCTGCCTTCTCACCCCTTCTCAGCCTGCATCTCAGCCTGCATCCCTCACCCCGGTCCCCGTGCACATCTCTTAGTGTCCTGGTTGCTCCGAGTTTGCTTTACAGCTCTGCCTTTATCCTGCCTTCTACTGTAGCTCCTCCAAACTAGATGCCTCTCAACTAATTCTTCGCGTCTTTGGGTGTTAAGACACACTAGGAGGGGAGGGGCTGTGTGGAGTCGCTGTTTTTACAGCTTAACTGGTAAAAAGTCAAGCGTTAGGCAATGCCGCGTCCATTGCACCCGTGGGAGGTGTGTGTCCCAGCCCAGCTCCCAGACCCGCTGTGCCCGGGGAGGGGGGCTGCAGGAGTGAGTGGGGGGAGCCCGAGCCCGGCCCTGCCTTCGCAGCGGGGTCTGCGGCTCCCAACTTGGCTTTGCAGGTGGACGCGTGGCGATGACGGCGAAGAGGAGTCAGTCCCTGCAGAATGGAAGTGCCAAGGTGAGTGCAGGAAGAGGGAGAGAGGGGAGGGCAGAGGTGTGCCAAGGGCGCCGGGTAGCTCGTGCCAGCTCTGCCTGGTGAACACCAGTCACACTGGATGTCCCGAATGTCCCCCTGTTATCTTTAAATGGGCCTCCACCTGCAATAGTATTGAGCATCATCACAGGGAAAGGATAGAACCTTTTGCATGCTTGAAATTAAATAGTTCAGAATCAGGAAAGTTAACTCCGGGCAAGGCAAGCCCTGGGTGATACCTGCTGGCAGCGCCTGTCCTTCGTCTGTGTCCCCACTGTGGACCCCAAACCCCTGCTCCTCCTGCTGCCATGGATGCAGCGCTGCTCTCAGCAGCTGGAGCCCCGGGACTGCTCAACTGCAGGACTTTGAGAGGGCTGGCTCTGCGACAAGCCAAAATTAGCACAAATACAGCCCAAAACAATACAGTTTTTATCGAGCATGCAGAGTCACAGTCCAGTCATGGTCACAAGCGGGACAAGAAGCCAAACTCAGCCTCTCGCCCACTGGTGAGCAGGGGAAAGCTCAGCTTTTTCTTCTGCTCTGTCCCATGCAACCCAAAGAGCACTTCCCTCATGGCCACTGTGATGAGCCAACGTTGACCCCGTTCCTGCCTTGGGGCTGCAGTGTCTCTCTCAGTTGTCTCACCTCGCTGGGTGGGCACCAGGCGAGAGCAGGAGCGGGGAGTTGGGGCTGCAGGTTTATCCTCAACCAGCTTTGAGGGACCTACCTCCAGCCGTGCGCTGGCACTGGCAGCGCACACAGTTGTCGCCTTGCTGGTTTATACTGGCATCCCACGTCACCCATGCTAGCAGGGTGCAGAGATGTGGTACCTTGCTGCCTCGGAGAGCTCTGGTGTCCTCTTCTTCCAGCGACGGGTTCTACTAAAGCCCTTTGTGCCATCAAGGACAGACCCGCTCCTCTCCCCTTCTCCTTTTTGAGGTCTGTATTCCTTGCTTGTCACAGTGGTGCCGGGACAGAGATGCCACATAGGCAAAATGGATTTCACTGGTCCAAGGCCTGGAGCAAGGGCTGGGACAGATGGAAGAAGCAGCAGAGCAGGGTGGAAAGACAGAGGAAGCGCCTGGACAGTCAGGGTTGGGAGATGGGGGGAGTGGGGACAATCACCCCTCCAACACCGCCTGTGGTGCCCCTGCTCCTTCAGCAGGAACAGTCAGCCTGGTTGTCCACAGCTGTGTCACACACAACCTAGCTGAGAGACCCTCAATGGGGTCTGAGAAATGCCCTACTCCTCCAGTGTTAGCTGAGGTCCTCTGTGGTCACTGCAACACGCCAAATGCCACCGGTGTGCAGGCGATGAGGCATTCCTCAGGGAAGGGCTGTTGGCTAACTAATGCCCATCTGCCATCCGCAGGAGAACGTGCTTCAGAGGGTCCTGCAGCTGCCGGTGGTAAGCTCGACCTGCGAAAGCCTCCAGAGGACCTATGTCAGCACCAAGGAGGCCCATCCACTCATGGCCTCGGTGTGCGAGGTCTACGAGCGGGGCGTGCAGGGTGCCAGCGCCTTGGCCATGTGGGGCGTGGAGCCCGTGGTGCGCAGGCTGGAGCCTCAGTGTGAGTCCATCTACCGGGGAGACGTGGTGGGGGGAGGCACCAGAGCTTCCCTTGGTGGGACAGCACTGACACTAGTGTGTGGGACCTCCTGGCATAGCCCAGGATCTTTTCTCACCAACCCTCCATGCTTTTGTCCAAGACAGTTGCTGTGGCTAACAACCTGGCTTGCCGGGGCTTGGACCACCTGGAGGAGAAGATCCCAGCCCTCCAGTACCCTGTCGACAAGGTAAGTCACAGGCAGGACAGTCTGGGATCCCCTGGCCTCTCTGCAGAACTCATACTACTTCTCCCTTAGTCTTGTTTCTGGATGGTGATGGGTTGCTCAGGGGTAAACAGTGCAGCATGTCCAAGCAAGGGCTCCTCCAGGGGCTTCTGCAGCCCAGGAGATGGTTGGAGCCCTCCAAAATATAGGTCAACGGTACCCTATGTCCCATCCCTGTCAACTACCTCCAGCTCTCCCAGCTGGAGAGAGCTCTTACACCCACCTTGGGGCTGTCTGCTCGCATGGCCATGGCTGGGATCCCCAAGGTCCCTCTGGCTGTCCCATGCCACCCCGAGCACACTGGCAGGACTGTTCTCCATCTCCACCTGCAGCTCGCATCAGAACTGAAGGGCACCATCTCCACCCCCCTCCAAAGTGCCAAAAGCACCATTGGCAACTCCGTGGATAAGATCATGGAGCTGGCAGCAGAGGGCTACGAGGCCACCAAGAACACTGTAGAAACAACAGCAAAGTACACGAGGAGGAACTCAGTGACCCAGATGGCAGCTGCAGGGGTTGACACGGCCCTGGGAGGGCTGGAGAAGCTGATGGAGTACCTGCTGCCAGAGGAGGATGAAGAAGCAGGTATCTGGGGAGGGATGGCTGTATATGGGGTGGCACCTCACTCATGGGGTGCATGTGACAGGAGGAAGCCCCTGGATTTTGGTGCAGGGCTGCCTAGAAGTGTTGTCCCACCAGGACGTAACCTTCCCCACTGCTTTTCTGCCTGTGCTCTTCTGCCTTTAGATCAGAAGCCCAAAGGGAAGCGTGGGTCAGCCGTAAAGGTCTCCCAGCAGCAGCCCAGTGCTCCAAGTGCTCCCAGTGGTCCAAGTGCTCCCAGCGCTCCAAGTGCTCCCAGCGCTTCCAGTGCTCCCAGCACCCTGGGCCGGATTGGTGCCTTGGTTAGCACTGTCTCCCACCGCGCTTACCAGCAAACCACCCACAGCCTCCAGCGTGCCAAAGCCAAAGGGCAGGAGCTGGCCACCTGGATCCCCATCCTGGTGAGTGCCAAAACCTGTCCACCATGTTCCTGCTCCCTCATACCTTCTTTTGGGCTGATTCTCTTTTCGGGTGACGTATTTCAGACTCCTTGGAGCACATCTGAGAGCAGGGTGGTGGGCACTGTTGGTTTCTCCGGTTCCGCAGAACAAACCGGGGCCAGCAGTTCCCGCAGCACATTCACACAACCTCGTACCATGTTAGTGGGACGAGTTATTTTTAGCCAGTTCCCAACTTATATTGTTGATTTATGGCCTTGCCATAACATCCTCACTAAAGCAAAAAGCCCCTCCAGAGGCCCACAGAGGATGGGGAGAAGGAGGTCCCCCTCCTCTCCCACCCAGCGCTGTGGTGGGAACCCCTTCCCTGGCCTGTGCCAAGATCCCAGAGCTCCTCACCGCCCTCAGGATTTCTTCCCACAGGCATAAATGAACCCCTCTGCTGCCGGCACACCCCAGGGCCCCCGTGAAATCCTCCGGCAAAGCAGGATGGGGCAGACGGGACCTGCCAGACCCACCCCAAGCCGTGGCTTTTTGCTCTCCTTCCAGGGCAACTTGGCCAAACCGAGCGTGCCCGAGGCGCCACGGGTCCAAGGCGATGGGCAGAGCACCACCACCGGCTGGCTGAGCCGGCGGCAGAGCAAGGTGCCAGAGCAGAAGCAGGAGAAAGCAGGGAAGAAAGACAACCACCACACCAAGGAGGTATGGAGAAAAGGGGGGGGCAGTGAAAAATCCAACCTCCCATGATCCCAGCAGTGAGGGGCAGTGTGATCCGGCGGGGCTGGGAACAATCCCCAGCATCGGCTCCGTTGGGACATGGGGACGGGAAGCGTCAGGTCGGGGTCGCTGCCCTTTGCCTCTGCCGGCAGCGGAAGCCCAGCCCAGGGCTGGGGGTCCCCGGGGACCTGGGAGGAGTTGGGGGAGCTGGAGGGAGCGACCCTGCTGCAAAGGGCTGCGGTGGCTTTGGCAAAGCAGCCAGCCGAAAGCACTCGGGCTTTGAGCTGCAGAGGGGATGGGGAGCCCAGGGCCACCCCTGTCCTGTCCAGAGGGGCTGGTGGGATGGGGCCAGCAGCTGAACTGGTTTCTCTCAGCAGGCAGGGGACGGCCCGGGGCTGGTGGGCAGCGTGGCTCACAACCTGCAAACCGCCTGCGCCTCCGGCATCTCCAGCGTGAAGAAGGTCCCAGCGGTGGCCTGGGATGCGGCAGAGGGGTTGATCCTCTTCACGCCCCGCAGGCTGTCCAAGGCCATGGAGACGGTGGATGCGCTCGGGGGTACCCTCGTCAGTGCCCCCAAGCATCTGCTGGGCACCCTGTACAGCTACGTGCCGGTGAGTTTGTCCCCAGCCAGCTCCCATCCATCTCCATGCAAACCCCATTTTGCCCAGCCTCCTCCCATGAGCACCCCATAATGCCGGGCATTGCCAGGAGGCACCAGAGTGGGGAGATGGGGTGCTATTGAGAGACCTCAGTCCCACCCTCCTCCTGGGCATCCCCCAAGCCATGACGGTGAGTCCTCCCCATAGAGCCAGCAGGTCAGCCAGTGGTGGCATCTTCACAGGGTTCATGCCCAAGCCAGGGCATGGTGAAAGGTGGGAGTTCAGGCTCTCCTTTCCCCCACCCCACTACTCCCCTGGGACCACCTCTCCACCGCAGCTGCCTGGGGGCTGCAGGCACCCACTCCCCTCCACTGGGGACCCCTCTGTGGGCAAAATGGCTTGTCCTGAGGTCCTCCCAGTTTTGAGGGGCTGGCAGGCGGGTGCAGGATGGCCAGGTGCTGACCCCCTCTCTCAGCTCCGCAGGCAGTCAGCGAAGGAAGAGGAGGCAGCCGGGGGCAGCAAGCCCAACCCGGAGACGGAGCAGAAGGAGGAGGATGCCAAGCCTCCTGTCCCTTCCGCCGAGGAGAAATCCCAGCTGAGGGGCGACTGGCGGCTGTACCGTGGCCATCACCCCCTCTCCTTCCTGGGGCTCGAGGACCCCCTCTTCCTGCGGCATAACCTCTACCGCAGCCCTGCCTTCGAGCCCGAATGCCCCCTCCCACGGAAATCCGCCTTCTCCCCCTACAACAGGCGGGTGAGCGAGGGCTCCTACCGCTTCAGCCCCGAGGCCATGTACAGCCGGGCTTACTACACCAACCTCTACAGCCCTGCCTTCAAGAAGGACTGAGCCAGGGGGGAGGATGAGCGCATCCCAGCCCCCCTTCTAACCCCCCCCCACCCCAGCACGCTTTGCCTGGGTCCCCGCCAGCCACCTGCACAGACCCCTGTACTGGGACAGGAGCTCAAAGCAGTAGACGTGCCATGGGATGTCTTCTTCTGGAGCACATTGGGGCCAGGATCGGGGAATAAAGGCAACCAAAAGCCCCGTTAGTGGAAGGAGAAAGGTAGGGGCAGGTGGGACCAGAGAGGTAAAGGAGATGCAGAAAGAGCAGTGAGACCAGAGAAGAGAAAAAGGGACCAGCCACACCTTGCACTGGGCTACTCTGGTCCCTGCTGAGTAGATAGTGTGGACTTGGGCTACAAGTTGAGAACAGCTCTGAGATAGAGCAGGGAGGACAGCAAAACCATCAAACATCACCATAGCAAGCCTGGCTCCCCATCCTTCCTCCCTTGGTTCCACCTCACAGAGCCCATCCCTGGCCACAGATTTCTCCTCTGTGGTGGAGCTGGGGGTCCCCACTGACCAGCAGGACTCGTAAGTTGGAAAGCCCTGGGCACCCACCCCCAGCTGATGGTAGGACAGACGGGGGGGTTAGGAAGAAGACGGGTGACAACGGGTGGAGCTCCTGGAGCCCTTTGCTCCCACAGGACCGCCTGGCTTCCTGCAACACCTCGATGTATCTGCTGCAATAATAAACCTTCCCGACCTGCCGCTTGCCCCGGCTGCTTTGTGAGAGCAAGCCACCAAGACAAGGGATCGGAATGGGGTGAGGTACCCAACCCAGGGCTGAGGGAGCGGGAATGGGACATTCATCCTTGGGTCACTGCTGCAGGGACAGCGGGTGCTCATGCCCAGCACAGTACGTGTCTCCTCCCATGCCTCGAGTACAAATTCACAGCCCCAAGGAGCCAGGGGCTTCCTGCCAAAGACAATTTATTGCATTTCCAGAAGAACACAGCAGAGAAATCAGGGTCCATACTGCACACAAACCCTCTTCCAACACACTGCTTTCCCAGGCGCACCAGGGGAAGGGTCTGGGGAGAGGCAGAGAAAAACCTCCCAGCAGCAGAAGGGTTCAGTGATGAGCCCGGCAACCCCTTTTCCCACCTCCCTCCCTCCCCCGGGACAGGCAGCCTTACGGAAGGAATGGCTCGGGAAGGCGTATGGTGCGATTCCCCATCCTGGGAACGAGCCACACGCCTGTTTTTTTTCCCATGCAGAGCCCGTACAGTGCTCGGACAAGGGAAACGGCTGCAATAGCTGGAAGCTGTGGGAGAAAGGACCAGGGACACAATGGTTCTAAAGCAAGGTGGGTGGGATGGGAGGTGACAGCCCTCACCAAGGTTTTCCAGGGTTGGCCAGTGCCTTGGGCTCCGGGACACTCAGACATGGTGATCCACGTGTGGGAACTGCCAGTGGCTCCCCGGCAGAGAGACCCCCACCTTGTCAGCTCACTGATGC
Organism: Arenaria interpres; assembly: GCA_013399435.1. Classification (NCBI taxonomy): domain Eukaryota; kingdom Metazoa; phylum Chordata; class Aves; order Charadriiformes; family Scolopacidae; genus Arenaria; species Arenaria interpres. The sequence goes on from VXAK01003240.1 coordinate 243,708, forward strand.
TCCAGGGGTACCAGAGAGGACCCTGATGAGCGTTAAACAGGAATAAGGATCTCAGGGTAGGAGCAGAGGGATGAGGAGCCAGGCAGAAGCAGCGTGTCCTCCCTGCTCACCACCAGCACAGGCAGCTCCTGCTGAAGGAGCTCAGGATGATGCTGCCTGGAGCAGTGGCAAAATCACCTGGTGGTTTCCAGTGTTGGAGGATGGAAGGAGAAAGCAGGAGGCACCTAAAAAGCTGGTACAGCAAAGAGTAGAGATTCTGTCCCATCATGGAGCAAAGAGGAAGGCACTACAGTCCACCGCACTGTCTGTGTGTGGCAGGACACCCAGACCCCAACGTTAGAAGGACCCATCGTACATAGGGAAACACACGCACCATCTCCATGGGCACCCAGGGAGGAGGCTTGGTCCAGCCGGGCAGGACAGAGAGAAGCAACACCCATGCCGTAGGTCAGAGGGAGTCCGTTCGCTTACGGGCAAACACAGCCGACATGGTCTTGACGATGCCACGAATCCCCGTACCCTTTTTCAGTGCCAGTTTGGTGTCAGGGATGCGCTCGGCCAGTCCGTGGAAGACCATGAGGGCCCCATGATAAGCCTCAGCTGCAGAGACCTCGTAGAAACCACAGTCTAAAGAGAGGGCCAGGAGCCGACCCTCCTCGCTGGACACCACCCGTTGGTGGTGCAGGTCCCGTTTGTTGCCCACAATGACGATGGGCACCTTCTCCTGATTCTGCCCCTCCTTGGCTGCCTTGATGAACTGGATTTTGAGGGGCAGGATGTTGAAGCTGGCACGGTCGCAGATGCTGTAGACCAGGACAAAGCTGTCTGCCCATTGGATTCGCTTCTCCTCCGAGGAGCCGTCCTCTGCCTGTTCCTAAGGAAAGACAAAAGGAAGGTTTCTTTACCCAGGTCCCTCCCTCCACACCTCCTACCCCGGGGCGTAGCGATCCTCAGCCCACCGGGACAGGGATGGCTAGTGAGCAGCAGTGGAAGGGCAGAGAGGAAGAGGAGTACCGAGGAAGGCAGAGCAGGACCTGGTAGAGTTCACCACGGGGGCGTGATCTGGGATTCAGTATCACTGTCCTCACTTCATCCCCCAGCTGGCAAGCACTGCAGGCTGTAGCTGATAACCGTGTGGCAACCTCAGAGCAGCACTTCCACTTCGTTAGCGCTGCCCTGCGCTCGGTCTGGGCTGATAATGTTAGTGCTTCAGCCCCAACACCTTCAGTCAGAGGACCACGGGCTACGATGGCTGCTTCCACCCTGCCAGCGATGCTGCTGCCCTGTGCTCTGCAGGTTTGTAGGCTGGTCACCTACAAACCATCTGACACAAGAGCTGTGCTCAGCTGGAGCTCCCAGCTTACGCTTCCCCCTATCTAAGTTTTAGTAAAAGGTTTTTTTCTCCCCGGGCTGAAAACGGGTTGATGGGAGCGGAGCCTTCTTACCTGGGAATTGGGGACGTCCCAGATGTGGAAGAGAATCTCTCGGCCATCCACGGTCAGGTTGTGGCTGTAGATGAATTCTGCCAAAAAAATGAGAACAAAGATCTCATTGGTCTTCATGGACCCAAGAGATAGCTCCCTCAACCCAGGTCTTCCTCTCCTGGGGACAAGCCTGTCACGTCCACCCTGGGAGAACGTGCTCTACAAGGCAAGGTCCAGGGGCTCTTTTTGTACAGTAACAACCATGCAGAGCATGGTGACCTCCAGGGCCATGACTGCCCCAGCCTGCCTCCACCCCAGCGTGTGGTCCAGGCACATTGGTGCCACCAGCTGCCACCCAGGACCTTTCGCACCCAGAGAAGCAGTTCTAGAGCAAAGAGATGGGTCACTGAACAAATACAACTATCGAGCCCCCCGGGAGCAGGAGAAGGCTCTGGAGAAAGACAGGAGAGGATGGGAAGCAATGAAATGAAACCCTGAGGGCAGAAGCAGGATCACCTCCTGACCCCAGTCCCTCACGGGAACTGGCCTGGCCCTGTCCCAGCACTCACCCATGTCTCCGTACTCCCCGATAAAGCGCCGAGTGAGGAAACGCACAGTCAGAGCTGCAGAGGGGAGAACGAGAATCATCAGAATAACCCTAAACCTGAAGGATTGTCCTTTTAAAGTCCAGAGCAGAGCCGGGCACCCTCCCCCTGCAAACTCCCACTGGCAGGAACAACCTCGGGTTTTCTCCCAGCCCTCGGCAGGTCTGCGAGCGGAGAGGGGGCACGGCACGAACAAGAGCATCAGCAAAGCACAGCTCAGCCAAAAATAACCTTCCCCCGTCGCTCTCCCGCCGCCCGCAAGGTCGTGCTCGGCGTCCCCACCTGGGGCCACCACCCCACCCGAAAGCTCAGCCCCATCTCACCAGCTTGCTCTGCGGGGCTGCCCTCTGCAGCTTCTTCTCCAAACCCTGCCGCAGAGGTTTCAGCTCTTTTTTGTGGAGAGAAGCGGGTCTCTCTGCCGGGGAACCCCCTGCTCCCAGCTCACGGTCGGTTCTTACCCGATTTCCCCACGTTGTCCGCTCCCATAACGAGGACATTGGCTTCCATCTTCAGGGCGGTGGGGCCAGGCACCTCCATGAGGGCAGGGTGGTCGGGGGTGAAGCTGGCACTCCGGCGCAGCGGGAGCCGGAGCCCCATGCCAAGCGTGGTCATTGCCTTCTCTGCGGTCCCAGCGGTGTCTGCGACTCCTCTCTGTGCAGCCGAGGAAGCCGGCGCTTCCCACGGCACCCGGGGGACCGGCGAGGGCCGTACCCCTCCCCGCAGGGGCGGTACAGCCAGAGCTGCGGGCGGCCAGATGAAGAACTTTGTTATTGCTCAGATCGTCACAAACGTACGTCAGCGCCCAGAGCCGGCCCTGCCATCCCCCGGGGGCGGCAGGAGGCCGGGAAGCACCGGCTGGATGCACCAGCTGCTCCACAAACCGCATCCCGGCAGGCTGCCCACGCCAGCGCCCCAAGCATGCTGTCCCTTGGCAGAGCCACGTAGCCCCTTGTCCCTTCCCCACGGCGACCAGGGAGCTGCCCGCGAGGAGTGGTGGAGCATCTCACGAGTGGTGGAGTGTCTCACGAGTGGTGGAGCGTCTTGTGAGCGATGGAGCAACTCGCGAGTTGATGCAGTGTTATTGCACGAGCGGTGGAGCATCTCAACAGCGACGGAGCGTCATTTCACAAGTGCTGCAGCACCTCACAGGTGGTGGAGCATCTCACAAGTGATGGAGCTTTGCTCTCATGAGCGATGGAGCGTCTCACAAGTGATGGAGCATTTCACGGGAGATGGAATCTGTTGCGAGTGATGGAGCATTTCACAGGAGACGGGGTCCGTTGTGAGTGATGGAGCATCTCATGAGTGTTGTCTCACAAGTGGTGGAGCATCTCACAAGTGATGGAGTATTGTTTCCCAAGTGGTGCAGCAACTCACAAGTGATGGAGCATCTCAAGAGCGATGGAGTGTTGTCTCACGGGTGGTAGAACACCTCACAAGTGATGGAACATTGTCTCCCGAGTGATGGAGCATCTCATGAGTGACAGAACGCTGTTTCACAAGTGGTGCAGCATCCACAAGTGGTGAAACATTGTCTCACGAGTGACAGAGCATTGTTCCGCAAGTGGTGCAGTGTCTCACAAGTGGTGGAGCATCTCATGAGAGATGGAAGCTCTCGTGAGTGATGGAGCATCTCACAAGTGATGGAGCATTTCAAGAGCAATGGAGCATTGTCTCAGGGGTGGCAGGGCATCTCACAAGTGGTGTGCCATTGTCTCCTGAGGGATGGAGCATCTATTGAGCAGTGGAGTGTCATTTCACAAGTGGTGCAGTATCTCACAAGTGATGAAATATTGTCTCCTGAGTGATGGAGCATCTCACGAGTGACAGAGCCTTGTTTCACAAGTGGTGCAGCATCTCATAAGTGATGAAATGTTGTCTCACAAGTGACGGAGCATTGTTTCATAAGTGGTGGAGCGTCTCACAAGTGGTGCAGCATCTCACAAGTGATGAAGTGTTGTCTCCTGAGCGATGGAGCACCTCACGAGTGACGGAGCGTGGTTCCACAAGCAGCGCAGTGCCTCACAAGTGGTGGAGCGTCTCACGAGAGATAGAGGCTCTCCTGAGCGATGGAGCATCCCACAAGCGACGCGGCGCTGTCTCACAAGCGGTGGAGCATCTCACGGGCGACGGAGCCCCTCGGGAGCACCCGCCCCTCGCCCCCGACCCGCCGCACGGCCGCCGCAGCCCACGGGTGTCCC
>VXAK01003240.1:251197-278681 GCA_013399435.1 Arenaria interpres
GCCTTGGGCAATGTCATCAGTGCCTTGGGAGACCCTCGGAGGAAAAGCAGCCACATTCCCTACAGGGACTCCAAAATCACCAGGTACAGCTGGGAGGGGGACCCCCACGTCTCACAGGCTCTTGGTCCAGCAGGAGGGAGGTGATGCTTCTCCCTGGCTTTCCCATGCCCAGCCTGCCAGGCTTGGGGGCAGAGTCCCCAGGCTCACCAAGAGGAGCTTGCGGGGCCAGTTGTCCCTTCTGCTGTCACACCAGGGCTCTCAGACCAACTGCTTGATGGTACAGGGCCAGTTCACCCGCCGTGCCTCGCAGCAGTTCACAGGTCTACCCTCTATGCAGGTCTTCATGTGGGGAAGTGGTTGAGTGGCACCATCCCTGGAGGTGTTCAAAAGACGGGTTGACATGGTCCTCAGGAATATGGTTTAGTGATATTTTTATTGCTTGTTTCTTATTTACTTTCTTGTCAGGGTTAGGTTGATGGTTGGACTAGATGATCTTTAAGGTCCCTTCCAACCTAGACGATTCTATGAAGCGTGGGCAGCAATGAGACAGGACAGAAATGATGAACTAGCTCATTGCAGTGCTGCAGTTGAGGCTCGCATAAGTCATGCTGCTGAAGCAGAGATGGGGGGTCACCGTGGGTTATCCTGCCCTCCTGCCTGGCAATGAATAAGAAATGCTTCCAGTAGGCTTGTTTGATGGTCTGCAGTTAGTTTTTAGCTTGAGCAGGTGGCCTTAGGGATCTCCAACAGCTTCCTGTGCAGCAGATGCCTAGCAGTGATTGCAGAATCAGATTGCCATTCATTCCAGAAAGGAGTCAGGGAGCTGCCAGCCTCAGGAATTATTCCGATCGAAACTTACCACACTGCAAACTTATTCCTCAGCTTAATGAGGAATCATTAATGAGGAACCAGCTCACTTCACTGGTACCAAACTGGCCACAGAGCAAGAATATCATTTTCCTTGGGCTTAACCTCTGAGAAGGGTTGGAAACCTGGTTCCTGCCTCATTTTGTGTTTCAGCAGTTTTAATCACTGTGCTTTTCCCTAGGATCCTGAAAGACTCTCTGGGGGGGAATGCGCAGACCGTGATGATAGCCTGTGTCAGCCCATCCTCCTCCGACTTCGATGAGAGCCTCAACACGCTGAATTACGCCAGCCGGGCTCAAAACATCCAGAACAAGGCCGTGGTGAACTGCCGCAAGGAGACGGAGCACGTTGAGGAGCTTCACCGGCAGATAAAGAACCTGCAGAAGGCGCTGGAACAGCGGCACCGCTCCGAGACCCGTATCATCAACCGCTCGGCCACCGCCAAACGCTGCGTGCCGGACCCCACGGCGCGGCTGTTGGCAGAGTGCGCCCATTACCGGACCTGCACCGACGCCGCGTACCGGCTGCTGATGGAGCTGCAGGAGGACAGTAACCTGACGGTGGAGCAGATCCTGCGGGTTAAGGAGTGGCTGTGTGCCGTGGAGAGCGAGAGGAGCGAGCTGACCTCGGCCGGGCTGGATAGTGGCATCGAGAGCACCTCCATAGAAGACCAGAGCCCCGATGCGCAAAGCTCAAATGTGGCAAAGGCCCAGGTAACTGTTAGGGTGTTCCAGCTCTGAGGTTGGGTTCATCTCATGGTGACTGAAGGCATGGTGGAAGGGTCAGAAGAGGGAGAGGAGGAGAAGCAACCCGGCCAAGAGGCTGTAGGGAGGCAGAAAGACGTGGTTCTTGGAGCAAGCAGGGAGAGGTTGGATTCAGCTGCGGCGGAGAGATTTATTTCACAGGAAAAATCTGGGTCCGCAGAGCTGCTGTGCCCTTGCAGAGTCCAGCAGGGGAAGGGAAGGACAAAGGTGGATGCTGATGCTGCCTGTCTTATATTTCGGAGCAGGTGAACACCGAGAAGGGGTGCGAGTCCATTAAAGACGAGCAGGTGGCCAAACTGCAGAGGCAAGTGGAGCGCCTGGAGGAAGAGAACAGGGATTTCCTGGCTGCCCTGGAGGATGCCATGGAGCAGTATAAGCTGCAGGTATTTCTGGGCTCTGCTGTCTTTGTAGGGACCTGCCCCATGCCTCCTCTTCTTCCCCAGGAGAGCACAGCCCAACTTTCAGGGTCTTCTGCAGCAGGTCTGGGATCCATGTGTACAAACCCATTTTTTCTCATTGCCTCCTAGAGCGACAAGCTGCAGGAGCAGCAGGATAAGATCTCGGAGCTGCACGTGCGCTTGGAGATGGCAATGCCAAACCTGTGTGTGCCAGAACTGCTGGAAAACCTTCACCTGGTGACTGCCAGCCAGAGACCTCACACGGCCCCACTGGATGCTGCCCCGTCCCATGGCCTCAGCGGGGTTCCCTCGAGGCTCCTTCCCGCTGAGCAGAGTGGCAGAACCCTTTGCAGGAAGGTGAGGGTGCAAGTCTGTCCCATTGAGGAGCTGCTGCCTTTTCACTCGGATGCCCTCCACTGGGTGAACTGGTTTTTCCCACCGTTGAACATGAACCTTGTCAGAGGTGCAGTCCAGAGGACTGCGCTCAGTGTCCACATCCAAAGAGATTCACAACTCTGGCAAAACCAGCCCAGCTTCAAAAGCGAGGCTTTGGCTTTGGTGTTACGGGCTCGGCTTCTGAGCAGCAGAAGGCAGGAGGGCAGGCAGCTGGGTTTAGCAAACACGCTCAACTCCATTTTGTTGCTTTTTTTGTTGTCCTGCAGTGACACCCAGCTGAGAGCTGCCTTTCTTAACGTCGGCTCTCACACAGCGTGCTTTCTCTCTTTACATTTCTCTGCCCCTGCAGCTTGACAGCAACCCCTCCTTCCAGGAGGAGGACCCAGCAAGCTGTCACCTGAACCACACGCAGCGCCTGACTGGCAATCCAGAGGTCAAAGCCATGGTGTCCAGGAGGGAATTCAACCAGGACTCAGAGAAGCCGACAGAGCTGTCCTCGGGAGAAGAGGAGGAAGAGTGGGAACAGAAGCGGTCCCTGTCCCAGCGCCGGTAAGTTGAGGCTGTCCCAGCACCATGGAGCACCCCAGTAGGTGGGTGACCTGGCTGTCCCACCTCTGCGTCTCAGCTCTCATGTAGGATGTAGAAGCAAACACTGCCTCTGGGGTCAGTGATTCTGCTGAGACAGCTGCCTGCTGACTGGGGAGCTAATTCCCATCTTTCCTGACCATAGCTACTGTTTCTGTCTCCTTCTGAAGCCTGTGGATCATGAGGGTCCTTACTGGGAACCACTCTGGCAGCCCCTAGACCCAACTGATTAATTTGCTGCTCCTTCTAGAAACGGCATCCGAAACTGGAGCAAGAAAGAGATTTGCAAGTTGAGCGAGGAGCCCAATGGAGGCAATGCCCCCTCAATTCAGGAGGAGCAGCTGGAGCTGTTAAAAGGCAAGTAGCAACCATAGGTTGTTGGACAATCTTCCTAGGGCTGGTGGTGCTTCATGGGTGTTGTTGATAGGAAGGGAATGTGACACGCCTGCATGAGCCCAGAGGATGAAAATGGGGCAGGTGACAGTTTATCTGCTTTTGTTAAGGAGAAACTTGAACTGCTGGGGTCTGGCAGGAGCTGCCTGTTTTGGTGAAAGCTGCAGGTGACTCTGGGTTATGCTGTGCCAGTTCTCGGCTACAGATCTGGATTGTCCTTGTTTCACCCAGCTGCTAAGACAGGACATTACTTACCCAGGAATCTGTGTTGCAGAGGTCTGCAGGAAGCATGAGCCGCTGCTCGGTCCCAGGGAGCGCTTGCCAGGGAAGGACTCGGAGTGGAGGCTGGTGCAAGCACAGCAGAAGATCCGAGAGCTGGCCATCAACATCCGCATGAAGGAGGAGCTGATCACAGAGCTCATTAAGACAGGTGCAGAGCTGCTGGTGGGAACATGCATCCGTTTCCTATGGAATCTCCTGGTTGGGATGCTTGGTCTCTACTCCCATTCTCGCCTTCCCTCCCAGTGTTTTCTGTGCCCAGTCCCTTCCCCAGCAGAGCACTGGTTCTCCATCCCTCCAGCTGAGTGAGACCCTTCCCACTGGTTTCTCCCCAGATCTTTCCCCGGGGTAGCCGAGGGCAAGGGAGCATTCAGTCTCTGTAGCCAAAAATACTTGAGGAAGAGAGAGGAGAGGTCTGTCCCTTGGCCTCCGAGGGAAGGGGACCAGGAGGTCACAGCAGAAGGGGGGGGTGTGTTGCAGGCAAGGACGCCCAGGCTCTGAACAGGCAGTACTGCCAGAAGATCAGTGAGCTGGAGCAGGAGGCAGAGCAGGTGCGGGCAGAGCTGAGCGACAGCCAGAAGCAGCTCCAGGAGCTGGAGGGCAAAGAGCTGTGGGACCCCGGGGAGAAGCGCAAGCTGCAGGAGTACCGCACACGTGTGGCAGCGGCACAGAGCAAGGCACGGGTGAGTGGGAAGGGCTCTACCCGCCCAGGGAGGTGGGCAGGGGCAGAGTTGGGGGGTCTTTGCAAAGGGCACAGGGGAGACGCCGAGCCCAAAGACCGCTTTCACCCTCCGGCAGGTTCTGTGCAAGAAGAAGCAGGCGACAGAGAGGCTGGTGTCGCTGTCGGCCCAGAGCGAGAAGCGAGTGCAGGAGCTGGAGAGGAATATTCAGCTGATGCGGCGGCAGCAGGGGCAGCTGCAGCGGCGGCTGCGGGAGGAGAGCGAGCAGAAGCGGCGGCTGGAGACAGAGGTCAATAAGCGGCAGCACCAAGTCAAGGTAGGAACGAACAGGCAGGTGCTTTCTTTGTGAGGAAGATGATGGGTGGGCTCTGCAAGCTGCTGGGCAGGCTAGGGTAGCTCTGGTGGGGTCTGTGATTGTCTTGGAGAGCATGGGGAGAAAGAAAGGATTTTTTTTTAAGAGTATCCAAAGAGGTAGCATAGAACATAACCTGTCCCTCAGCCCCGGGCTCTAGGGCAAACAGCCTCTCGAGGCTCACAGCTGCTCCTTCCCGTACAGGAACTGGAACTGAAGCACGAGCAGCACCAGAAAATCCTGCGTATCAAGACAGAGGAAATCGCAGCTTTCCAGAGGAAGCGGCGGAGCGGCAGCAACGGCTCCGTGATCAGCCTGGAGCAGCAGCAGGTACAGGCAGAGCGAGCCTGCTGCCTCCGTCCTGCTCCAAGGGGACTGCCGGAGCATACAGCTGGGTGACGGGGCTTTAGCTTGAGATGGGATGCAGCCCATCCTGCCCTTGAGGATCTCAGTCCATAATGTCATTTGTATCTAGTAGCAGAGGACTTAGATCTTGTCTTACCCCCAGGGTCAGGATTCTCTTCTAAATCATAGCACTGGTAAAGAAGTTGTGAAACGCCTGTCAGGAGAAGGGTGGTGGGAGATGTGGCCCCCAAGGAGTCTGGCTGCTGGGGATTTGGCTCATCTCTGCCTCTCAGAGCAGCTGGAAGGGTAAAACCAGTGAAGTCTGGCCTACAGGGGTTAGCAGGGATGGGCTCAAGACTCTCTCTCTGATCTCAAGCCCGTTGCTCTCTAGCAGTCCTGGGCATTGCTGCTGCTCTCTGCACGCACGCACATGCCCTTTGCCTCTCCTTCCATCAGAAAATTGAGGAACAGAAGAAGTGGTTGGATATGGAGATGGATAAAGTTCTCGAACAGCGCCGGGCCCTGGATGAGCTGGAAGATGAGCTGCGGAAGCGGGAAGCTATTGTGGCCAAAAAGGAAGCCCTGCTGCAGGAGAAGAACGGCCTGGAGAGCAAACGACTGCGCTCCAGCCAGGTAGGACAAGAGCCTGTCACTTCAGCCCCTTGCTTGATTTCCAGCAGAGGTGGGAAGCTGGAAGAGCTGGGTGCCATCCTGGGTCTGGCAGGGGGCTGCAGATAAGATGAGATGGCATTGGGAAGTGGGTAGCAAATTGCCTCTAGAGGAGAGCCTGCTTGTGCCGTGCCTCTGGGCTAAACGGTTTTGAGAGCCCTTGGCTGTTGTGTGCGTGTGGGGCTGCTTGACTGAATAGAAAGGAGCTGGAGGACCTGATTTGCCTTTAGAGCAGGCCCCTTTGAGCATCTTATGCTGCAGGCCCTGACAGATGACATAGTGCGTGTGTCCAGCCGCCTGGAGCACTTGGAGAAGGAGCTGACGGAGAAGAACGGGCAGCTGCGTCACGGCAGTGCCCACGACCAGCAGCAGATCCGCCAGGAGATCAACAGCCTGCGCCAGGAGAAGGACCAGCTGCTCAAACAGAGGTTGGAGCTCGACAACAAGCTGCGTCAGGGCACCCTGCTGTCCCCAGAGGTACCTCTGCTTGGGCTGGGCTGCTCTACTTGCAAGAGCATGAGGTAGTAAGAGAGAAGTACCTGGAAGAAGGTTGTAGTGAGATGGGTGTCGGTCTCTTCTGCTAAGTAAGAAGTGATGGGACAAGAGGAAATGACCTCAAGTTACTCCAAGGGAGATTTAGATTGGATACTAGGAAACATTTCTTCATGGAAGGGGTTGTCAAGCATTGGAGCAGGCTGCCCAAGGAAGTGGTGCAGTCACCATTGCTGGAGATATTTAAAAGACATGTAGATGTGGTCTTAGGGACATGGTTTAATGGGGGATTTGGCCATGTTAGGTTTACAGCTGGATTGATGATCTTAAAGGTCCTTTCCAACCTAAATGATTCTATGGTTCTAAGTAAAGACCTGAGCATGAAGTTGATAGGAGATGCTCCCTGACATTCCCAAACTGTGCATATCCCAACTTCTTGCCAGCACTGCTGAGGTGACAAGGGAGGTTGGGGCAGGGTGAGACAGAGCAAACCCTTTGCTCCCCAGTAATCACAGCTGTGTCCTGGCAGGAAGAACGGATCTTGTTCCAGCTGGATGAGGCAATCGAGGCTCTGGATGCGGCCATTGAGTACAAGAATGAGTCCATCACATGCAGGCAACGAGTCCTGCGGGCCTCAGCCAGCCTCTTGTCCCAGTGCGAGATGAACCTCATGGCCAAGCTCAGCTACCTTTCCTCCTCTGAGACCCGAGCTCTGCTCTGCAAGTACTTTGACAAGGTAGGAGACAACTGCCCTCTCTGCTGGTGGGAGCTGTAGCATCTGACCAAACTCTTGTTTTCCTCAGTTTCGAGCTTGCTGCCTGCCTCCTACTGTACTTTTACCCTGTAAAGTCAGGCCACAAAGCCACAGCACCGTAATCTCCATCTGTCCCAACATGTGAGAGAAGGGCTTAACTGGTCACAGGATACATAGATCCCTGCGGTGGCTTTGCCACATCAGTGCAGCCACACGTTGCTCTTCCCTCCGTGAGGCAGCTGGGACATCCCAGAACTACTAACCTTCATGTGCTGTACCAAAATACTAACTTGATGAGGCTCAGTGGGGCAGGAAATCTTCCCAAGCTCTGAAGGAGCTAAGATGTTCCTTGCTTTTGGGCCCTGGCCAGGTGGTGACGCTGCGAGAGGATCAGCACAGGCAGCACATTGCTTTCTCGGAGCTGGAGATGCAGCTGGAGGAGCAGCAGCAGCTGGTGTACTGGCTGGAGGCAGCCGTGGAGCGCCAGCGCCTAGAGATGGACCGTCAGCTCACCCTGCAGCAGAAGGAGCATGAGCAGAACATGCAGCTACTGCTCCAGCAGAGCCGTGGTAACCTTACCCAGCCCCTGAGGCAGGCAGTAGTGGCACTGCTTTGTCGCTCATAGGGCTCTCAGCTTGAAATGGGCTTGTTTTATCTTGTAGAGCACATGGATGAGGGGCTGGCCAGCAGCAAGCTGCAGTATGAGGCGAGGATTCAGGCGCTGGAGAAGGAGCTGAGCCGTTACATGCGGGCAAACCAGGAGCTGAACCAGAGGCTGAGTAACATGAACCTCCATCCTGGACAGACCAGAGGTGAGAGGAAACCCAGGCTGGGGCTTTGCTGTTCCTACCAAGTGTAAAAGGGAGTTTAAATGCCTTTCCCTGACAGTAAGAGCTTGGAGCAGAGTCAGGAGCAGTGCGGGTCATTGCTGGCCTTCAGCAAGTGCTCTACAGGCACTGATTTTGATGAGGAAAGTGGAGATCCTGATACTCATCTCACTGTACCCCTAATCTTTCCCTGCAGGGCTGGAGAGAAGCCTTCACGGGGCCGGGGAAAGAGCTGCCCCAGCGCTGGGGACCTGTGAGGAATCCAGCCTTGGGGAACAGCCCCTGCCTCTGGCCGTCGCTGAAGAAAGCCATTGGGTCAGGGACGAGAGCAGGGACCTGGTACATGCCCCGTTGCCATCGACGTGGCGACGTTCCTCCCTGCCCAGTGACAGCCCTGGGGACCTGCGGCAGCGGGACGCCGAGCACTTGCTGAGAGCGGGGCAGCCCCACGAGGTGCACCTGCCTCGGACCCTCGCTGCTGCCTGCAAGCCCCGCCGGGAGCTGCGCAGAGCCAGCCCGAACGTCACCCCAGTGCCTTATCACCCAGCGATGATAGACGTGAGGAAAAACCCACTCTAGACACAGGCTTAACGCTTACCTGGCATGGGGCGGAGAGGAGCAGGTACTGCTGGTGTGAGCTTAAGAGCCTTCCTCCGTTTCAGAGACCTTAAAAGAAAAAAAAAAACCATGACTTTTCATCGTAGGGGAAGTAAGCGTGTAAGGTGTGGGACCACCAGCCTATGTTGTCCACGTTGCTGCCGGTCCAGACAGGGCTGACTGCACGCCTTTCCTCCTGCACCCTCAGCGGCTTAAACACTGGGAAGGGGGAGATGGCTCTAACGCTAAAATGCTCTTTTTTTTAGAGGTGCCTCTAAAAAAAAAAAAAAAACACACCAAAACAACTTGTTTACAGTTTGGAAACCTCTGCCGCGGGGCTTGCTCAGGCCTGGCAGCCTCAGAGGGAGACACTGCAGTCCCGCAGAACTTGTACATAGATTTTTTTTTGTAGTAACTTTGGGCTTTTTTATACATTTCTACTGTAACTTTTCTAATAAAGCAGAGTGAGTTTTATGAAGCAGTCATTTGTCAGGGGCTTCAGTCACTTACTCTGGGTCTGTAGGAAAGGAGCTCTGTTTAAACCTCACTGCATGGGAACTCAGCTGCTGTCACCGTATTGCCTTAGTGTTTAAATATCTGCTTTGTAAGTGCTCAGTCAGAGCTGGTGGGCTTCCTGCGCCGAGTTCCTGCAGGAAAAGCATCTCCAGACAGCGGCAGAATTGTCTGAAGCTTCCAGGATAAAAGCAATCCTGGTTCAGTGCCATTTTCTGCTCTAGCCTATAAGCTGCTTAAAGCAGCATTTTCTCACTCTCGGGAAAAATTCCAGTCTGGATGGAAGGGAGATTAAATACAGACCTGCTATTTCACACTGACACCATCCAGCTGGGGAAGGGGGATTAAGTTTGACTCTGGCAGAGCAAGAAACGAAAGCACAGGTACTCGCCTTAAGAAGGGCAAGGGGGGAAAACAGCAGCTTGGCTGCCTGACCCCGAAAAGCAAACCACTGCTTCAGCCTGAAATCACAAGGAGCACAGCTACCGCCTGAGGAGTAGCATACACCAAGTCAAAAGCCAGCATCTGAAGAAGGAACCACCTTGTGATCTTCCTCCTACCTACTTGATCTTGCCTGCAGGGGTATGGCGTTGAGGGGGGACAGCACAGAGGGCGCTCGGTGTGGCTGAGCTGCACGAGATGTAAGTTCAGAGCCTTTGTTGAAAACAAAGATCAGTAGAGAAAAGAATCCATCCTACTTGGAAGTAGTAGTCTTGGAACTCCATGCTTGTGTATCCGTCCACATCCTTGAAGCAGGTGCATCTCTCCCACAAGCAAAACAATGACTGATAAGCGCACCACGAAACGGCCAGCTTTCTTGCAACACACAGTGCCTCCAGGAAACAAGTTCTGTCCAATACCATCCACCCCTCAGAGCCTTAAAGCCACGTAACAAACTTCTGCCGTGCCAAACCAGGTGCCATGCCTGATTTCAGGATGACCTCACGCTGTCTTCATAGCTCCCTGCTTCCTGTGCATTCGCTAGGCACAGTGAGGTGGCTTCCCTGACATCCTGCCATCCACAGATGACTATCCCAAGGGAAAAAACAGCCCTACCAAGACAACACACAATTTTAGCCCCTTGTAAGCTACATCTCAGGCACTGAATCACAACTCCTGCTGTCTTCATGGGGTGAGAATGCAAGCACGGATAATTAGTCACTATTTAATCAGTGACTGGTAAAGAGTAGTCTTACAAACTGTCATCTCCAATTATTCCATCCAAGTTGTACCCCTCAAGGAAGTTGCCCCCAGCCAGCCCACCAGAAAGGACAATGAAAGTTACTCCACCAGCACATGCTTACTCAGCGGTGGGCAGGAGATTCGAGATCTACAAAGTGGAAGAATCCAACTCCTCTCCCTCCCTGTTCCCAGCTAAATTCTTTCCCCTCTCTACTCTTTTGACATTTGTCAAGTATTTTGAATAATGTACTCATTAATCCAGAGTTCATCTGCTTGTTTTTTTTCCCACTAAGCTGTGGCAAACAGGATACAACTAACAGAGGGATCCCGTTAGTATCAGGAGGACACACAGCAGGAGCACACAGCTTGTTTTCTACCCATTCCTCTCCACCATCCTTTTTCCTGCAGCCCCAATCCCTCACCCATCACTGGGGCTGGAAACACATTTCTGATTAAGTGACACAACGAAAAATTCACATCAGTTTATTTTACAAGAAAGCTGTAGAAAAGTGACAATTCTCCCTCTTTACCTAGCAGAGCTGAACCTTCTCTGCAGAACTCAGCTACCACATGCAGGAGAAATGCCTGAAAGACCGAGGTAGGCTTTGAACGGATGGAGAGATGCTGCAATTCAAGTTAAAACAAAACTTTTAGAGTGGTCCTTATTTCCACTGTCATGTGCTTGCATCCAGTCTCCTACCAACACAAGACAGCTCCAGTCCAGCACCAAATACAAGGTCCATGTTTAAAAGGATGTTTTGCAGCTGGGATAATGTAAAGTTCCTGACTGTTCTGGCTCCAAACTTCAGCTGAGCAACTTTTTCCGTGAGTAAGTCCTACAAAAGGAACGCTTCCTGGAAGCCATGATGTGGAATGGAGACGGCTCCTGGTTGACAGTAATTTGTAAGGGATCGGATTCCTCTTCTACAAAATAGAAAGAATAAATTAAATCCACAGTTTGCCAAAGTTTACTGGTGACTCCAAGAAGCCAAATACCAACTGGAAACGACAAGAACAGTAAGCTCCGCTTCCTGCTAAGCTACTCTTCCTTCATTGCTACCTCCCCTCCCTTCCAAACTTCCCAGTTCACGCCAAGTTTCTTGGAAGCGTGCGAGATGGGACACCGAATACAGAAGTGGCCACAGGGTTTCTGCCCAAAGACCAATCCCTAGTGCAGTTTGCTTTTGGCCTCATTTAGTGGCAGACAAGCGGAGAGCACATCTGGTCTGCTCAAGCCCAGCCTTTCCCTGCAGCACAGGCACTTACCGTGAACATGTCTTCTCCGGGATGGGGGAGTCTGTCCCTGGCACAGCAGAGGAGAGCGGGTCAGCGCTAGAAGGCTGCTAGCGGACAGCGTGTTCTTCACCGTTGGAGTTGAACCTGGAAAAGCACAGGGAGATGCTGCAGCAAACTGGCAACTCCAGAGCACTTTCAGGTAAATTTCAGACACAGCCTTTATTCCACCTCAAAACTTTCATCAAGTGGTACTTTTGAGTTTATCTGAAACAAATCTAGGCTGGCACAGAGGGTTTCTAGCAGCAAGAAAGGTAAAGGGCAGTCTGAAATTAGCTCTTAGCACATTTAATTTTCTTAGATGGCTTAGTAGAAAAGTACTTCACTTGTATTAAACATAGTTACTCTTCAGTTAACTCATGTGTCCTGGAAGAAAACTGTTATAACCACGATGGTCTGCAAATACAAAAATAAGATCTGTAGGAACAGCAAGTCTCTTACAGGACCAGCTTAAGGCTAAATACTGCTATTATTTCATGTGCCGAATATGGACTAACGCTGCTTTAAAGTTTGCCCATTTTTCTCACTGTCGAATGAGTAAAACACTGCCCCTTGTATACAAACCTTTCCTTGCAAGAGGTAACAAACACTGAAGCTTAATGCTTTGGGATATGCAATGACTATGGAACATCTGCCACGGTTCCCTGTAACATGTCATTTCTAGAACAATACTGGATTTAGTATTTGAAATTCACAAAGGCCTTGGACACAGAGCTGAAACAGCCTGTTTCACCGAGGTCAGCTGAATCATTTGTACACACAGCAAAAGCAAAGAGGTAGTTTAAAATTAAATACCTACTGATGCAACATTACTGCTACCAAGGCAATCATTTCTGATACCCACTTTCAATGGGCCCACCACCACAGGCAGGTAGAAGAATTGGAGCACCAATAAATACCAACATCCACAGGACTAACCTCACAAGGCTCCAGTCTATACCAAAGCAGCCAAGCTTTAGGCTTCAGTGCTAGATGCTGAGCAGAAACAGCTAGTGGCACCAACACAAACCCAAATAAATCACCAGTTAGATATGTTTGAGATCCTCCTTCCCCAGGTTCTCAAATTTTCCTTTTCATTCCTCCAGCCTCCTGCTCTTCCCCATTTCTCTGATTTCTCCCATCATTAATACTTCATTGATGAACTCCTCACATCCAGTCTGCCTCTCCATATAATTAACTTCCATGTCATTTACAACCCACTCTCCCCCCCTCCACCTCATTCTCTCTCACGTTGTCAGATAGAAAGCAATTGTGTTTTGGTTTTGTCTACGCCACATTTTTAACCACCTCTGAATTTCAATAGAGCATCTCTCTCGTGCTGCTTAATTACCTGACAAAAGGAAGACATCGTCATCCCCTACACAACTGTGCCGCTCAGGAGTTATGAGTGCACATGCTCCTGGTTTCTCAGGAAGTACAAAGTCAGTCCTTGATTTGCTCCTGTTCCCTTCATCTGTGGAAAAGCCCGCGAGACCCAAGTTGCACCTATCAGTGCAAGATCTCTTGGCATCACAATTCTCCTCCTTTTCTGGCGACAGATACATAATGACCCGCTTCCGAGATTTCAAGCCAAAAGCTCCCATGGCAGAGTCCTCATCAGCCCTGGGTTCAGAGTCACTAGGAGATGCCTGATCCTGGAGCCTGTAAATCCCTTCCAGTTCAAATTCCCCAAGAGCATTTGTGACTTTGTTGCTGCAGTGCTCCAAGATCTTCATCTCTCCTTCTCTGCCTGCTGACAATCTCTTCTGTTCATCAGCATTCTTCTCGCTTTGACCACAGCTAGCGTTAGCAGCGCTGCCTGCTGCTCTCTTTCTCCGAGGCCAGTCATTGATAGCATCAGGGGTAGTCTTCCCCTTCCGCTTTGGGGAAGGCGTCCAGGGAACTCCCGCTTCTAAGGGGGACGGGGAGGTGGCATTAGAGGCACAGCTCGTTGGCGTGTATGACTGGCATATGTAGGTCTGTCCTCCAGCTTTCCCAGGTGTACTGTGGAAAGAGCGAAAGCTGGAGGGTGAAACACAGGCGGCTGCTTGTTTTCCTGGGTGCTTGCTACACCAGGTCATAGCAAGATCACCAAAGGGGCTTTCTCCTCCCTTGGGTTTGTTGCCACTTGCTTCGGGTTGAGCTTCCAATGATGAGCAAGAGCCAATTTTCTTAATGCGAAGTTTGGGCAGGCCTGAAGCTTGCATTTCAAGTTCAACCTCGTAAGTTGGTGGGCTAGCAGAAGGCACTTTGCAACGACTTTTAGGAGTAGAGAACTTGGCTAGAAGTTGAGGATTTCCCATCCGTGCTTCAGCCTCCCGCTGCCTCCTGTCTGCAGTGCAGCGTAAAGAATAGGCAGGAGCAGACTTTGGCATAGGAGGTGAAGTGTTCAGGGCAAATTTGGAGGGGCTCTTAAGACTTGGAGCCTTCAGCCCTGTATATTCGTCTCTTAGCAGGGTTCTTGGTTCCAAGTCATCACTAACTGTTTGAGAACCACTTAGGAAGGACTCACAGGTGTTTGCACTGGAGTTTCCTTCCTTAACCAATTGCTCACACTCTGTCTCAGCATTCTCTGCATGTACCTGTCCTCCAGCAGAAGGCTTTGGAGACAAATGCTTTTCCAAGTTTTCCGAGTCCTCTCTTGGAGGAGACTTTTGAGACGCTACATCCATCTGCTCATTTTTCTCCAAAACAGGGGTACTTTCAGTAACTTGGGACTGACAGAACTGGAGGCTTTCTACAGAAGAGTTAGCACCACTGTCACGATGATTGTCCTTATCTTTAGAAGGTGTTGTACGTGCAAATGTGAGGTTCTCTCCTTCAGAATTTTGTTCACGGTTGGCCTGCTTGGATGTGTGAAGCAGGGATCTCTGCAAAGTGCCAGTAATAACTGGAGATTTTTGAAAAGATGGTTTAGATGCACCGAGTTCCCAGTCAGAGTCCCTGGCCTGTGTGTGGGAAGGAGAGCAGATTGCCACAGTGTTTGTGGAACTTTCACGGAGAGGAGAACTGAAGGGAGGCTCTAGCCTCACAGCGAGAGGCGATAGTTCCGCACTCATTGGGCTGGTACATAGTTGTGAACCTGGATCTTCAGGCTTCCTGGGAGTACTTTTGGTTGCTGGAGATAACAGATCTGACTGCACCTGAATTTCCTTTGGGAGGAATTCCCTCCAAGTACCAACTGGAGAGGCTAAGTTTGAGTGGTACCTCAAGGAACGTCTTGGAGTTTGCAGTTCTGTAAAACATCTTTCCTGGACGGCAGAGGGGGAAGCAGCAGCTGGATGTGAATCTGTCAGAGGCAGTAACGAGCCACTGAGCGCTGCGAACTCTTTGTGTTCTGGTATTTGTAAGCCAGCCTCTTTACGTGGAGGGGAAAGTCTTTCTTCTAGAGAACAATCCTTAGAAGTTACTTGCAGTAAGTGAGCCCCCTTACTTTCAGTTAACGCAGATGATGACTTGGTCCTTTGTACAGGATGAGAAAAGTACTTTCCCAAACACTTTGCTACAGTCTGTTTAGCAACTGGACTTTTGCCAGGAGTCTTCTCTAGCTTCTGTGGTATCCTGTGGAGAATGCGAGGTGATCTCCTTGGTAGCTTACTGGCAGAATTCAGTGGCTTCTGGGCAAATTTATTAGGTGTTTTTCTAGGAGTCTGCAGGAGGAAAAAAATAAATTAAGAAAATCATGCTTGTTCTATTCCAGCCCCTCTTGATATTTACCTCTCAAGATTTAGAATACAAAAGACAGTTGATTAGACTTAACGGAAACACTAAAGGTAAGATGTGTAGGTCTCACTAAATATGAAGAGAAAAAGGGGATAAGAAGGAAGAGAAAGAGGTGTTTCTACCTGACAGGCAGGCAGCTCCTCTAAGGGTAAGGAATCTTTTCTTGTTCTCCGCCTTCCAGGTGAATGCTTCACTGCAGGACTACACGTGTCAATGACTGCACCAAAGAAAAACCTCTTGGGAGTCTGGACAGTGGGGGTCTCCGAATGCCACTTAACGCCTAAGAAGTGGAACAGTACAATTTAACTAACACCAAGTAACCTGCCATGAACAATTGTCTCAATCACTTCAGATGTATGGACAAGCAGTACACAAAGCCTATAGCCCTGGCATGTTCTTTTCTAGCCAAATATTAAAGCTTCACCAGAATGATTGTTATTTCCCAATATGAAACTAATATCCATCTGTAGAAAGAGTGCTCTAGTGGGAAAAAAAAGTACAAAATAGCTCAGCCTCTTATTCTATTTATAGCTTGTAGCTTAAGAAAGTTCTGGTTCATGACTAAGGGTTCTAGCAAGTACAATATAAAGAACTAAATGTCACCATTTATAGCTGATAATCCCACTGAGAAAGCCAGCAAAGATCCCATCAGTCATTGCTTTATACTGCCAGAGTAGACTAAAAGTAAGCTTTAGGATTTCTGCCCCGTATTTTACAAGGATTTCACTGCATTTAAGGAATGCAGACTGACAATCAGCGGTATTCTGTTAGATGGGCCTGACTAGTTTAAGCTTGCAGTGTATTCATCAGAAATAGCTGCCTTACCATCCTCCAAACTCAGATTCCCAATTCAAAAATAATTACAGGGGATGAATTTCTGCCTACAGAAGATATTACACGATAGCTCTTAGCTTCTTACAGTCTCTTGTAGAGCCAAATCAAATCAAACTGAGAGCTGTCCATGCCAGCTTTTCAGATCAGCAACATCAGCCTGCCCATTCAGTACCTTCTACATCCTGCAGCGAACAGCTCTCCTCTTGTCCCTGATGGACTCGCTGTGAATTCTGTGAGATGGGTTGTGTAGTGGAATAAAAAACGTCAGACCAGGTCCTATTCAAGGACAGCTGTTTGATGCGTGGGCTTCTTCTCAAACCTGCTTCTGAAATGGTAAGGATATTGGAGATTGAGCCTTCTTTCCCCCTCAACAATGGGGACATCTTCAGGAGCAGTTTGTAACTGAAAAGAACACACTCCAAGAAGAAACTTCCATACAGCTAATATCTCATGTAGGGAGGCAAGCATCAGAAGAAGAAAGCTTCAGCTTGGGGATTTTGAATATTAATGCATAGCAGGCTCCTTCCAAATGATGATGCCCCCTCCTCTCTAGCAATTATACGGGAAGGAATGATAGAAAACCCATGTTCAGTTCAAGTTACATCCAGGTTAAATGATTAGTTAATTCTCCTGTCTTTTTACTAGTGATTTCATCTTCCTGCTTGCCCAAACATGCTGTTTTCTTCTTCCTTCCTGGGGATAAGAAACAGCAGTAGCCAACATAGCATAGAGACAACCCACAGAGCCAGGTGGCAATCTGTTACAGTAGAAATCGGGGCAGCATAAGGGTCACAGCACATGTTAAAGTTACACTGAAAGAAAACCCTGCATGTGCTGATTTGACAATAATTAAAGCAGCCCAGAATCTTGTTCACCCTCGAAGTCTTTCATGTCTTTTCATTCAAAAGAGTAACCATCTACCTTTCTTTCTTTAACTTCTACTTAGCAAGTGCTGTCAAAGCAGCAAGCAGTTCTATCAGGAGGCTGTGCTCCACCAAAAGAATAGTACAATAGTTTTGTACTGACTATTCATGAGTTACCTAAATTGAGGCATGCTTGTCTTATGAGCTACAACACAGCAAAACCACCTTTAATCAAAAAATCAGCGCTTACCATTTATGGCCTTCTCTGGAGATTCTTCTACAACACCAGTGTCACAACCTGGATCAGAAGACCTTGAGAAACAGCAGACATTTTGGACTTAGCATATAGTTCACATTTACAAAAACACAACTTCCCACATAGACTGAAAAGCAGCGCTCTATTCTACAACAATATACTGCTTTGTGGGCTACTCTGATACCTCTAAGAAGATACCTGGTTCTTGTGCTCGCAGCCATTAATTAGACATCCAATACTTACTGAAGAAATTCAGAAAGAGCTTACTCACCGGCCTTTGATCTGCTTATGCAGCAGCCTCCTGGAGACCTGCTTATGTAGTGGTGTTTCTGCAACTCTCTTGGTCAGTAACTTGCGATGATCTAAAAATCAAGAGTGATAACATTATACAATCATAAAGCAGTTAAGGCAAATAAATAAATTCAATTTTGTATAGGCTTGTTTAAGATGGCAACCAACATAGAATCGTTGTGCGTCCGTCTCCCAGCACATGCCAATTGGCAGTAAGACCACATCTCCTACCTTTAGTGCCTTCATCAGTGCATTTGTATTTTAAGCCTTCCACAGCAGATACTGATTGGCTTCTGGGCATCTTCTTCATAGACCTTTTCGACGGTGAAAGTATCTCTTCATTGAAGAGGTTCCTCCTTACCTTTGTAACCTCTGTGAGGAAAGACAAAGCAAGAAATTATCAGGTTGAAAGGAGAAAGGGCGGAAATAAAAATATCACAGGAAGATAATTTTATCAGGCCACTAGAGATGCTAACATCACATACCGGCATAGAAAAACAACTTTTTAGAGGCCACAAAGCACTGAAAAGTTGGTTTTCTGCTACTGGAACATGTTCTCCTCTAAATCCATCCTGGACTTCTTTTACAAGTTTGCATCATTTGCGTTATTCCAACAATAAGCTACAAGCAAATGCCATAGCAGAAAAAGAAGCCAGTGTCCCAGATGGAGCAACATTAAGTGAGCTACAAAATTTCAACTGAAGCACATGCTGGTTCACAGAACACATGTGGGATTTAATTTTATTAAGTATTTTGGCAGCAAGCTATTCTGTTTCCAGATACAAGAGTTCACTTGTGTCCTCATTTTCTTTTCAGGACAGAGAAAACAGAAATAATTGCAAGACTGAAGGAAGAATGGAAAGGCTTTCTTTTCAGGATACATGATTTAAGTTTTCTGCATGCGAGCACTCCCAGAATACACTGGTTATTTTTTCCCTCAAAGTTTTTGCAGAATTCAGCAAAGCTTCCTTCAGATTTCTAGCCTGCTTCAGCATAATTGCATCACGGCTTACTAAAATTTTCAGGGAGATTATGTGCTGAAGATGCACCTTTCCATGGAAAAGCTAAAAGTCAATATACCCTGCGTGGCTTCTTTCTGCAACAAAGGCATCTGTTGGGACTTCTCAGCAGCACGGTGAGAACGCAAGTTCTCCTGAAACAAAAAAAAAGAGATCAGCCTCACTGGCAATTTAATGGTACGTTTAACTATGACAAATATTAACTATACCCTCTGAACCACACATTATTTCAATTTCTCCTTCAAAACGATTTTCACCTCTGTACAGCTGATACAGGACACACTAAGTGAACACAGAGCAAGAGTTTTTGCACCCAAGTGTCACTTCACAACGCTGCTGCACCCCTGCAGAAGCAACACATACACAATCGTTTTGGAAGAGTTTTACCTTTCTGGTGGGATTCTTGGCTATCTTGGGAATCTCAATTTGACGCAAGTTCTGCGATGCTTCTGTCATGCTCCTGTGTCTGGCTAATACATTATTCCTTTAGAAAATATATAAAAATCAAGTTAAAATAAGAGCAGAAGCACAGTTATCAACCTAATGACAATTAAACTTAGGTTTGATTCTAGAGATAGGAAGTCTTTAACTAAATTCAGACTGCAAATTGCATTGGTACCTCAAGTTACAATGCTGAAAGATGATTTGCAATGTAAGTAGCTATACCCAACTTTAAGGTTGGTATTAAAACTCATTTCACAATTTGCTAAAAACGTACACAGGATCCCCAACGTAGAGGTCTAGAGTAAATCAGTTTTAACTTGAACAATATAAGGCCACCTACTGC
This sequence comes from Arenaria interpres, assembly GCA_013399435.1. Taxonomy (NCBI): domain Eukaryota; kingdom Metazoa; phylum Chordata; class Aves; order Charadriiformes; family Scolopacidae; genus Arenaria; species Arenaria interpres. The sequence continues at coordinate 270,336 of VXAK01003240.1, forward strand.
ACAGTAAAACAACCTCTTCCTCTCACGGAAAATGCTCATTAACTACTTGTCCATGGGACAAACACATAATCAAGACTATACTTCCACAAAGTCAACAATGGTAAGTTAAAAATGAAAAATGGGAGCTCTTAGTATTTCTCTCTGAGGCTTGCAAAGCTATCAGCAGGTGTCAGCTTGCCCCAACTAATGATCCAGCAACAGAAACAAAGATGACTGAGGTGTAGCTAAAATGATTCCTCAGCCACAGCCCAGGCTGCAATTTGAAATTACCACCTTCTCTTTTTGGCAGATCTGGTGCGCAGCTCCTCCAGCTGATCACTCTCAGTGGGTAGGCAAAAAGTGCTGGGAGTTAAGGCAGATGATAAAGATGGTGGAAGGCTCGGAGATTTGCTATCCAGAGTCACAGAATCATCACTGAAGAAGTCTGAAGGCAGAACAGATGCCAGCTTCGGGGGTATTTCTGTACCAAGGCTGTAATAAATATCTCCAAGGGTCTTTGGTATAGAATTCATATACCTAGAGCATCAGAGAGAAGCCACATCAAATACAATCTCTCACAAAACTGCCAGTGTTTCAATACCGTTGTTCTTAAATGTCAATCAGAAAGCCAATTGCTTTTTTTCCATCAGTTTACTTGCTTATCAGCTACTTTTTCTTTAATCAAGGTATAAGGGTAACAAACAGAACATGTCTAAGCTTCTGAAAATTACAAAGAAGCAGTAAATCAAAGCTGTAGATTGCTGTTTACCCAAAGAAGATGCCAAACCAAAACCACAGTCCCCAGTAACACTTAAGTTATCCTAAAGAACTTACAATTCTAATATTTCCTCTAGAAACTTTGTAAGATACCCTGGGTCTTCAGTCAGACATAAAATGCGCAGCATATCTGTCATCTGGAAGAGTAAGTCAGGTGGGAAAACAGATTAAGTTATGACACTTGCAACACCAGATTTTTTTAGCAGATAACATAGTAAGTTACAGTAAAAATCAAGGGAAAACTACAGGTTCCAGGTCTGCATTTCTAGTGCCCTCCAGAAACACGACCTGGACTGCAATTTACTTGCCTCTTCTAACAGCTGCTCCATTTCATCGGTGTTGCTCTGCAGTGAAGGGCACTGAAGACATAACTCAAGGCGTAAAAATACCTGAAGACGGCACCTACGAAAAGAAGTAATCATTCACTGCTTTTCTTTTTCTGGTGGGAACAGCGCATTTACTACAAAAGGTATGTTCAAAAAAGCATGGGAGAGGAACTGGCTCCTTTTGACACCATAATTTGGTTAGCATTTCATTTTGGTGGCAGGGGAGATGCCTCATTTCAGATATAGGCTGCAATGCTTATCACACAGCATATGTACATTTGCATTTAATGAAATGTTTTTACTGTGACCAGAGACTGTGACTCCTTGGATTATTTACCCCATGTAAATACTTTTCCACTTGTACAAAAAGCCACTACTAAAAATTGCTAACCAACTCCACGGTATCTCAGAAGTTGAAGTAAACAGAGTGTCTCTTACTCTCTGACTTTGGTCTCCTTCTGCAAGCCATGCTGTTGTCTCAGCATCTTGCTGGTCTTCAGGAGATGGTTTCTGACTCTATCCACACAGGCCACCTGCAGAGACACATAATTACAGCAAAAACTTCAAGTCTGTTCCTTGTCTGCAGGACAGGCTTTTTCCCCCCCTACTCTCTTGACCCATTCTTTTGGGAATAGCTCAATTTTTTTTTCTTTCTCCTTCAAGGAAAAGAATTCTCTGTTTCTTTCAGTAACAAAGTCACGATGGCATGAGACATAGAAGAACTTATAGCTTGAAATCACACAGAAGGTGACTTATGTGAATCTTCAGGTCTTCTTTAGTAACTATAGATAAGTCTTTCACAGTATTTTATCAATCACTCACAATTACTCACTTGACCAATTTTGGTCTCAGTGAGTTACTTTAAATTTATACACATTGTTAAAGATTGTAAGAAATACCTTGAACTATTTCTCTTTCCTGGAGAAGTAGTAGGCCTAGATTTGCCATGTAAAACAAAACCACACGATGCACCTTTTTTAAAATACGGTTTGCAAGAATGTATTTTTTAATTTTGAATAAGTGAAATTAGAATCCAAAATGAGATCAATGTAAAGGAAAAATACATCTGTGGCAGTCTCTAGCAAAGGTGTAAACTGGTCACTGAACTGGATTCTCCTACATTCTTAACTACCTACAGGTTTTCACTATTGAGCCAGCACAGACAGAAGTAGTTAGCAGTTGTGGTTTTGACTGCTTGCAGCTGTGCATAAAAACTTCAGGTAAGATGAAGGAAAGGTAGCCTCAAATAGTAAAAGCTTTAATTACCAGATCAGTAACAACCCTGCCCACATGCTCTTACCGACCTCTTTCTCTTTGGCATCTTGTGCTTTCAAGAACCTTTTAATGGCCACGATCATATTCTGGGCACACACAGATGAAAGAACTCCCTCGACAACAGCCTTCTGGTAGCTTGCAATTAGATGGGACTGCAGTTCCTCCTCAGTTTTGAAGTCTGCAAGGGAAATGTCTTCAGTTAACTAAATGATTGTTCACCACACCTTACTGATAAAACTCATTCCAGCTGAAGAGGGGAACAGAGGGGATCATCAAAAGACATTTTCTCCAGCAAAGATGCATCCTGACCACAGAACACTAACAGAAGCAGTCGCAGGTCCAGACCCATGACAAACAATAAGCTTATTTCCTAGTAGATCAGGAAGCTTTCAGGTTACCGTAGCAGCCAAGAAATTCCCTTTACTGATGCATAATTAGTAAATAGGATGCTTCCCTCTACTTCTTTTGGTTAGGGATAGTTCCTTAGTGCTTTTTTCAGATGGCAACAAGGCAAAAAACTTGTAGTTGTAACACTACGTTATAAACATTTGTGGAAACTAACTGAGAGAAGGGTGGGGGAAAAAAAACAAAACACCACACTCTGCACCAAGCTGAAGATACAGAAACCCAAACACTGATCTGCTCCCTAACACCCAATACTCCCTTATTATCCTTCCCTCTCCCTTCCATAAAAATGACCTCCTAAAAATTATCAGGACCGATAACCTAACACACACCTATTGATATTTTAAGCGCCTTTTCCTTTTCTTCCACCTTTTCATCCAATCTTTTTGCTGAAAGCTTCTGTGGAACCTTCTCATTCACTGTTGGTGGTGCACCATCAGGTTGAAACTTCTGAGCTTTTACATTCAGTCTTGCTACGTTGAGCATCTGCAGAGATCTGGACATGGTCTTCATCTTCTGCCTGACTGGAGTTCGGGGAACGCCACCTGCAACACCACAAAAAGGGAGTTCTGCTGTCAGACACATTGAGGCAGGAGCTCCACCCAAGGTAGAGCTTAATTCTGAACTCTGTATTATCGTCAAGTGAGATTAGTAATCTTCTAGGGGAAAACATGGCCCAAAATGTTTGTACTTCTCCATGAAATAAATATACAGGCAGTACAGCAGGCAGCTACTTCTAAGTAAAAAGCAGGTAAAAACTGTTGCTCTGCATAAGAACTTATATAGCTCTAATGAGAAGTTACATATATAGGAAGCAATCTTACATCACAGAAATAGAAACAACCGACAGAGAAAGACTTTGGGATACATCAGGTCAGTGTATATGCAACGTGGTTAGCGTACTGAAACATAATGATTAAACTTTTCTAGAAGAAACTGTTTTCTTTCTCCAAACTATAACAAAATTCAGAGGTTGAATACCTGCTGGTAGTTGGAGTGGTCCCTGTTTCAACACCTAGTGAAACTGCAGAGCTCTGCATGGTGCTTTTGAACAGTTTTGTTAGTCACTGGGCAGCCTTGAATTAAAGAGCCATTTGGGTTATTCTAAAGGACAATCTTAATATTAATATGCAAATGATGCTGTTTCAAAAAAAAAAAGTGTGCCACTCCTCAGGAGAGTACAGCTCCCTAGGGTTCGTGTGTTAAAAAGGCCTGCTGAGAAGCCTTTATCACCTTTATTTGACAGTGCACATATAATCCCCAAGTATACATACGTCTTTTTTTGTTATTTCCTGGTCCAGCTGTGGCAGATGTTTCGCTGAATTTTCTCTGGTACAGCTCAGATAGACTTTCTGAGAGTTCTGCTTCACATTGCTCTGCACCATCCTTCCCATTCACGCAAGGAACCTGCAAGAGCCTATATAAAAAGAGCCATTCACTATAGTTCTCAAAAAAGATGGGAGTGGGAGGCATATCTCTTGTTCCCAGTGGACAGGAACCAGGATTTTCTAGGTGCCAGTCCACAGCAATATAGTGCAAGTAACACACGCTAGTACTCTTCCAATGCCTACTCTCTAAAACTCTACTTAAAAGATACACGAAACACAAACCACCCTTTTAAAAGCATCGCACCAAGTTGCGAACAAGCACAACAGTTGCCTGATGTAAAATGGATATGCCACTCAGCACAAAGACACTCGTACAGTTTTGTGGCACCTAAGCTATCCTGCATTAGGCTTTTTTGTTGTTGTTTCACTTTGCAAGCTCTTTGAAGAAAACAGGTTTCTTCGTTCTTACTAAATACCAACTGTGATAACACAACTACTATCTTCAGTCTCTTGCAGCGGATCTTATCATACCATAAAAAGAGCTGAAGTCTGACATTTCCCCAAGTGGCTTAGGTCATTGTAAGTCACCTGTAGCACTCCTGAAACTATCAAGATCCTAATCCATGCAAACTGCTGCCCAAACCTCCTGTTGCCAATTCCTTTTGTATATACCCAAAAACATAATGAAGCAAAATCACAGAGTAAACTAAGCACAGAAATAAAAGCACTTAGAGGGACATTTAATTCTAGAACTCTGAGCAACACTACAGCCATGCTCCCTTAACAGAAAGCAGAAATCCCCAATTATTACTCAGAAACACATTGCAGAATACCTGAATGACTCCATCAGATCTGAACTTGCTCCACACGCATTTGATGAAGGATACCATGCTTCAAGGACGGAAGGATGCCAGCCGCCTGTATGGCACAGTTCCCGTTGGACCCACTCTGCCATCGGAGCTGCTTCTTCTGTGAGCAGAAACACACACAAAAATAATTAGAAGGAAACTAAATGAAGTGGCAGAAGGTCCCAGCCTTCACAGAGGGTCTAAAGCAGAGGTTTCCAAACTTGTGCTCCTTGTGGGGCAATTTAATAGCTAATGTGTCAGGCAAGAAGACTCATAAGAAGATTCACTACAACACAAAACAGGCAAGGAAAAGCAGCCTCTGTGCAGCCACACCCAGCCAGGGATGGCCTACGTGACACATTCTAGGAAACCTCCTTCTAAAAACTTGTCCCCGAGCACAAGTAGCTCTGTTTTATCTAAAAGGTAATGGAAACTAATGCTCTGTCAATAAACCAGAAAGGTTCACCAGTGCAGATTTCTGCACCGCAAGACCTGAACCACAGAAGACAAAAATTAACAAATCCCAAAAAATAAGAGACTCCTCACTGGGGAAATCTTTAACTTTGGATTTTTCCACTCCAAATCAGACAGAGGCGACTAAAAGTTTTGTATTTCTTGACACTTACCCATACTGGACAGAGAATCTTCCTCTAATGTGCTCATTTTACTCAACACATTATTCACAATATCTGGGAGGTGAAGACCACAGTCTTGGGAAGAGTTCTCCACTACAGCTCCTTCAAGGTTGCACCGCTGAACTTCAGCGGTCTTCTCAGTACCAAGTACAGTCAGAACTGCAGTGCTCTCAGAAAGTGGTGATAAAACAGCAGTGCAGGGGCACCAGGTTTTAGATAAAGATACCTCAGCAACCTACATTTAAATAAAATAAAAAAAGGAGAATAAAGTTTACATTATCTAGAAATACAGAAACATAAGGAGTACAGATACTTTACAAACAGGTTATAGATTTACATGATCTAAAGAACATTCTGAATACAGCTCTAAATGAGTCACTTGCAACAAATACCACTCTTACTGTCTTCACTACATGATAACACTGTCACCACCCCTTTTGTCACAGCCCATTTCAGAACAGATATTAGTTTAAAGCAAAGAAAAGATTTACCATGTGCAGTTCTTCAGTCACTAGACTCCTTAACAGCTGACGAAACAGCGACCTGTTCTGTTCTGCCTGCTCAGCCTGTGAGCTCCGCAGTATCCAGCTCTCTGTGAGGAAACAGCCAGCCTGCATCAGACTCCAGCCTCTCAGGCTGCCTTTCAGGAAGATGTTGACTGGACAACACAGTTGTCTTTGGCTCATGGCAAGGGGTTCCAGGACCACAGCACAGCTTTCCTGCTCCTTTCCTCCTGGACAAGGACAAAATAAAGTATGAGTCCCAAAGCTTATAAAACAGGTTTTTCATCTCGATGAAGAGACAACTTCAATACAAGAAAAATTAATTCAGAGATTAAACTGGGAATAGTTCTCCCGTAAGTGTATCGCAGGACTGATCGCCCCAAGGTGTCACGAAGGAGCTGAGTGCGCAAAGGGACCACTGAAGAGGCAACACACACTTCATGCTGCTTTAAAGCTAATCTACTTCCTTTTGTGTTCTTAGTTTAGCCAAATTGAAGCTGAGACAAAGCATGTCGAAGAAAAGGGTGTACAACTATATAAGGCGGAACCAGCAAAGAGCTCTTCAGACATCCAAACTTCTGGATGCATGGAAAACTGAAGAGGCTAAATCAGAAATATGGCCTAATGGCTCTTATATCAGAGGAACTAGAGCACATGCAGGACTTCTTTTAAATGCCTGAAATTAGTTCTGCACATACTGTTCACAAAGGAAACTCAAGGACCCTGCATGAGAGATCACAGTTATCACTATGCACACTTATTTCGCTTTTTTTTTTTATTACCAGGCATGCTGAGAAACATCGTTCCTTCTCGCTGGGGGTATATGGCTTGAAATACAGAGGGCTTTGAGAACAAGAAGTGCAAAGTCGCATCCAACGGCAGAAGCATGGTCCAAGGCACATTCTGTGGCGCTGGGGAACTTGAGTCTCCAAGAAAGCCGTGAGCAAGATCTGCCCTGTGGTGACTCAAACACTGCGCTAAGGTTTCAGAAGGCAAAATGGTGCCTCCCATCTGACGGATCAGTTCAAACATTGTCCAGTATCCAACGTGATCTGGGGATTCAATCAGCTGAAATAAAGTAACAGGGGTCGCAGGTTAATATTGGCAGTGAGATAACCTCAATCCAAACAAACAGCGACTGCATGCTTTTAGAAAAACTGGCATAAGAAACGCATAAGGAGCACCTTAACACAGTGCTTTCCAAGTGTTTTTATGTAGTTTATCTTATCAGGAACCCAAAAAAGGAAATACTATTCCCACAGAATTAAGAAGTATCCCATATTTTCAAGCACGTATCTAAACACCTGACTTTTCAGACTGCTTATTTGCAATTCTGTTAGCTGCAACTCCCACCTAACTCAAAGCACAAGATGACCCATCATCCCGTGGACAGATTAACACCGAAGAGCTACTGAATTGCTGATTTAACTCCGTCTCCACGTGGATAACTGCTATTCCAGTTTTCAGTCTCTTGCTGAACAAGATTACATGGCAGTAAATGAAGATGTTTCCCTACCACTGAAAGGCTGCAGCATAAAACTGCTCGACCTTCTTATATGGGAGGGTAGCACAGAAGACAGAATCATAGAATTGTCTTGGTTGGAAGGGACCTTTAAGATCATAGAGTCCAACCACAAACCTAACACTGCTAAAAACACCACTAAACCATGTCCCACAGCATCACCTCTACCCATCTTTTAAATACCTCCAGGGCCGGCGACTCCACCACTTTCCTGGGCAGCCTGTTCCAATATTTGATAAGCCTTTCAGTGACGAAACCCTTCCTAGCATCCAATCTAAACCTCCCCACTGGTAGGTGGCCCCTTAGCACTCGCGGCTGAAAGCTGTGTGGTATAATCTCATTACCTGGGACCACTCGGCAGTGTCCACCCAGAACAGCGTGATCTTCTGGTCCGCGATGAGCTCCTGGACACTCTTGGGCAGGAGTTTCTCCGCCAGCTGCTGAGCCGTGGGCGGTTCGCGAGGGGAGGAAGGGGCGTCGCTCCCCGACAAGAACTGCCGCAGCTCCCTCCGCGAGTGGGGGCAAGGGGAGAAGAGGAAGATGGCGTTCACAAAGCCCTCGGGGGGCGCTTGGCTCTCCGGGGGCTCTCCGGCGGCCGGCCCCGTCCTCCGGCTCCTGCGCAGCGGCTTGGCGGGCGACGCGATCTCCGGGCGGTCCCACTGGAAGTCGAGGATGGTCTCCTTCAGGCCGCTGTGGGTGAGGGCGGCGCGGGGAGCCGGCCCAGGCAGGACGACGGCGGCGGGTCCCA
>VXAK01003240.1:278837-315057 GCA_013399435.1 Arenaria interpres
GGGAGAGGCGCCGGGGGTTCGAGCGGTTCTCCCCACTGATTGGCCGGAGGGGCAACGTGCGTGCGTGCCGGGGAGGGGGGAGCACCGCATTCCATTGGCTAAGGGCCCGTGACAAAAGAGGGGAGGGAGAGGCCAGCGCCCGCCGCGCGCTGATTGGCCGCCGCCGCCGCCAGTTTAAAATTTAAAGCCGGCAGGGGCGCGCGTAGTGGTGATGTCATTGCCTCCCTTGCCTCTCTCATTGGCTGAGGGCTGTGATATCACCGCCGTGATATCAGAAGGCAGGGTGGGCGCCCCCGTGGCTGAGCTGCAGGAGCTCCTGTCACCCGTAGGGGCACCGCGCCCGGGGCAAGAGAGACGGGGCCAGGGCCAGGGCCAGGTGAGATCCCTGATGGTTGCCTGGCAGGTCCTCCAGACCCCGGGGAGATGTCACCCCAGGGCTTCTTCTCTTCCCCGGGGACAGCAAGGCCAAGCCAGGGCCCATAGAGGTGAGAAGGTATAGGATCAGGGCGCCTGACATAGAATCATCTAGGTTGGAAAAGACCCTTGGGATCATAAACTCCAACCATCAACCCTACTCTACAAAGTTCTCCCCTACACCATATCCCCCAACACCACATCTAAATGACTCTGAACCACCTCCAAGGATGGTGACTCCACCACCTCCCTGGGCAGCCTGTTCCAATGCCTGACTACTCTTTCTGTGAAAAACTCTTTCCTAATGTTCAGTTTAAACCTACCCTGTTGTAGCTTGAAGCCATTCCTTCTTGTTCTATCATTAATTACCTGGGAGAAGAGACCAGCACCAACCTCCCTACAGTGTCCTCTCAAGTAGTTGTAGAGAGTGATGAGGTCACCCCTTAGTCTCCTCTTCCTCAAACTAAACGGTCCCAGCTCTTTCAATTGCTCTTTGTACGATTTGTTCTCCAGGCCCTTCACCAGCTTCATTGCCCTCCTCTGCACCCGCTCCAGTACCTCGATATCTCTCTTGTATTGAGGTGCCCAAAACTGGACACAATACTCCAGGCGTGGCCTCACCAGTGCTGAGTACAGGAGGACAATCACCTCCCTACTTCTGCTGGCCACACTATTTCTAATACAAGCCAGGGTGCCGTTGGCTTTTTTGGCCACCTGGGCACGCTGCCGGCTCATATTCAGCTGCTTGTCAGTTAGAACCCCCAACATCTGGGGAGGTGGAGGACAAAGACCTTGGGTGGTCATCAACCACCTTGTCCCTGAGCATCACCTCCCAGCAGGTCTCGGTGCACACCTTCCCCTGTGGCTGTTGGCAGCCAGGGTGTGACCCAAGCATGGGTGGACTACACTGGGTAACAGAGAGGAGGAAGCCCGGCAGACCAGAAGCGCCCAGATGTCCATGCCACCCTTCTCTCCAAAACCTGAATGCCCCAGCCCAAACCAGTGTCACCAGCAGCCAGTCGTATTTATAAAGCAACAAAGACAAGCGGGCAATAAACCATCCATTCGGCTTTGCTGGTGACTATGAATGCAAGTGGGTTTAATGAGCTGGAACGAGGGGCTGATCCACTCGGGTGCGCAGGAGAAACCTGCCACCAAGAGCAAGGGAAGGACACCAGGTCTCCCTGGCTGAAGGTCCAGTGGGCCACATGCAGTCCTAGGGATGTGGGTTCCCTGAGGAGCCATGGGTTCCTCCTCCCGACTGGGGGTTGCTGTTGACCCTGCGAGACATCTCATGCTGCTTGTCAACATGTCACTCGCTTGTATGAGGCCTGAAGAAGAGCCAACTCCACTGAATTCCCACTGCTATCGCCCAGCTGCTGGCGTCCGTCCCAGTAGCCCGCTGAGGACACTTAGCAGAGTGTGACCAAAACCTGCCTTATCACGGTCCACCGGCGACCAGAAACAAACTCGGGGCACGGGGGAGTTTCCCAGCAAAGCCTGGTAGCTCCCGAGATGGGAATTGCCGCTGGCTGATCGAGCTCCTGCTCCTTTCCTGCCCAGTCCAGCGTATTTGCTCTTGAAGCCCATCCAGCTCTTGGGAAAGCCATCGGAGATGTTGGCTGAGCCCTGCTGACCTGTGTGTTTCCCAGCGTGATGCCCACAACTCCCTCAAGCCTCTGCTTCTCGCGCTGTCCTGCACTTGCGCTGCTCGTGGAGACATTCGCCCTCTCCGCCTGCTCCCCAAGGACACCGACTTCTCCGCTCTCAAAAAGAGCCCTCGCATTCTCTGTGGACAATCATTGACTTGCCAATAAATGTGGTTTCTTGGGAGGAAGGGAAGGGCACAAGAAAAGTAATTTGTAAATTGGGCTCACGTTTGGTTGACACTTTGATCCAGATAGGTTCTTTTAACTTAACAAAGTCTTGGTTTATTTTATTTTTTCCATCATTTCTCTATGAGTGATACTTAATGCCGAGAGCTGAAAAGAGAAAAGCCAGACCTAAATGAACCAGGAGATAAAGGAGGGAAAGGCGAGAGTCACCAGGTTGGGACTGTCAAGTGAGCGCCTGCAATGCTGCAGACGGTGGAGATGCTGTTTCCATCTCTGCCCTCCCTTGGGCACCTCCAGACCACCGGGGTCCACGGCTTTGTGGTCACCTCTCCAGGCTGGCACAGCACCTTGGCCCTGCGATAAGATCTGCCAAGACAGTTCACAGTGACCCAAGGAGCCCCCATTCCCTCCTCTCCAGGCTGAAGCTGCCTCGAGGCCTCCAGGCAAGAGGGAGGGATTTCTGTGTGCTTTAGATTTTGTTTTTACGTCTCAGATATTTTTAGTGCTCATAAAAGTGAGAAACTGGGAGAGACCCAGCTAGGACCAGTACCGTACAACCCTCACCCAGAGCTTTTCCAAGGCAACAGAGACCTGGTTGCCGCCAGCCCTAGTCCTGTGTCTCCAGAGCAGAAGGGCAAACATACCTGCCCCTCTTCCCCCAGCATCATCCCGCTGATTTTTTTTGGCGGAAACCTTGCTGCTTTTATGGGTGCTGGCCATGATGGGCCAAATTGAGCGGTGGAGCAGGCAAGCGTTGCCTCCAGCGGGCACTGCACTAGCTCACACCATTGTGGAGTTTCCAACAGGGCTTTTAAGCAGCTCGATATTAGTGACTGGGGCTTGGTGAAATCTGCCCCATGTGTCCTACCGCATGGTAGGTGGGTACCTACAAAGTACCTTGTAGGATGGATGCAAAGGACTTGGTCTAACCCACCGTAGGAAGCGCTCTGCCAGCATCGCTGCGGGCACCTGTGCTGGCACAGCCCCATCAGGCTTTCCAGTGTTACCTTGGCCCTGCAAAGGAGCCTGGTCCTTTAATGGGCTCTCACAGCATGGGGAGCCAGTGGAGCATGCCAGCTCTGATGGGACTGCAGTGACAAAGTGCTGATCTGTAGGTCGATAAGGAGGGGCAGCGCAAGGCAGTGCAGCAAGGTGAGACTATCGGGCCAGCGGAAAAGCCATTAGCCTTTGTCCTCAGCCTCCAGAGGCAGGGGAGAGGGGCTGAGGACAACGGGTGGGACAGAGCTGCTGCCTTCTAGGCTGTGCAAGGTCTTCCCAAGCTGCTTTTCTGGGGAAGCTGCCATTTCGGTGAGATCACAAATTAGAAAAAGCTCTGGAGTTTGGTTTCTTCCGCTAAAGGGTAATCACAGAGCATAAATGCTGTCGGCTACACTACTAAGTCTTAGCAAGTTCCCTTGTGTTATTAAAAGCTCCTCTGTGTCTCTGTGTTGCCTTTCTCAAGGTGTCCAAGGGCTGCTCTAGGCTAGGGCTGAAGACTGGTCCTGCCACGTAGCTGGCAGGAGAACATGCAACTACCAACAGTGCTTCTAGCAATTAGGGCTCAGGTATTGTTTAGGGATTTCAGCTTCTGTCTAGCTGGACATCACTTCTTTCCTGGTATAAACAGCAGAGACCGCCTTGGAGAAACCATGTGTAATGGGAGACCTGAAAACATAGTGGGTGGGCCCTGAGCAGCATCGCTCGAGGCAGCACCCGTCCTCAGGGTGACAACAACATCCACTTGTTTTAGGCGTCCCCACCAAGTGACCCTGCTCCAGCCAAAGCCGGCTGAAGCTCTGCTTGTGCAGGGTAAAGGGCTGGGCAGATGGAGTTCCCTTGTCCTCAGCCCCAGCATGGATGGGAGGGGAGGGGTGCTGGTCGGGACCCTTGCAGAGACAAGTGCAGCAGTGTTTTACAGCCCCAACATCCCAGTGCTCCCCTGGGACTGCAGGAAGGAGCCCTCACCCCGATGTTCTCCCATGGTCTGACCTTCACTTGCTGTCTGGGTTCACTTGCTGTCTTACTCCCAGCTGACCTCCCCGGTGTGTCTGGATCGCTAACTGGTTCCTCAGAAGTGCTCCTGAGCTGCGTCTCCCCGGCTCTTCCCAAAGCAGCCTCTGCCCTGCCCGCCTGCACGGGGGCCAAATGAGGCTAGAGAATGATTTTGTGCGGCCGTCAGTCTCTTCAGGACCATCCTCAGCATTTTTCTGCCATCTGTCATTTTGAGAAGAAAGCAAACAGGAAAAAATAATAAACTCAAATTATTGCCTAATCAACACAGAAATCAGTGCTGCTTGCTCAGCCTGCGGGCCACAATTAGATGCCATCAGCAAATTTGGGCAGCTTGCCTGGGCTGCAGTCTTTCATATTCTTGAAGATTGACGGGCATCTCTGGGATCTGCAAGCAGAGGAAGGAGCTGAGATCCGCTTCGAGGACCCGCCCGGCTCTTCGGTGAAAAAGCACACGGTTCAAAGCCATGGAAGAAAAGGAGCATTGTGTTTATGTCTCTTGCGTAAAGGAAGCCCCGTACCAGAGAAGGACAAGCTTAGGCTGCAGCTCTGAGGTCTCCAGCCCCATCTTTAGCACCATCTCAGAGTATTTCCCTGGTTCATACAGCTCCAACCTGCCTTGTCTTGCCAGGAGGATGCGCTGGGTAAATCACTCCGGGAAATAATGGGACATATGTCACTTCTACCTCCTTATAGATATATGGCAGTCTTGGCAGGGCCATTGCATGTCTGTGCGTGCGTGCATGCAGGATCCTGGCATTTGGTTTGAAGCATGTGTCTTCCTCTTCCTCCTGGGACTGCCCCACAGGCTGCTATTCCAAAAGCAAACAGCAGCAGCCAGCCCAGCCCAGTGACTCAGGCTGCCTTGGCAGGGATCTGGGGATGCCCCACAGCTCTGGTCATCAGAAGGAAGCTCTGAGCCCTGGGCTCAGCCCCATTTGCTCTTCGTCAAAGAGAGCCAGATGCTCTGGGGAAGGGGTTGGGCAGCCCCAGGCAGACTCCCACTGCCGCAGGGCTGCGTCCCCCATCTCTGCACCCAGAACAGAGGCTCCCAGAAGGAAATGGGCCATTGTGACAGTTTGGTGTTGCCCAAGGGGCTGTGGGACTTGCCCTGCATGGGGTGGCAAGCCTGTCCCTGCTCCCCTGGCTCACACGGTGCAGTCGATTGTCTGGATGCACGCTCCAAAGCAAAGAGCAGGAGCAAGTCTCACCATGAAGAGTCTCCAGCTGCACCCCACGAGACATGGGGACAGGTGAGAGCTGGAGCGAGGGGCACCCTGCCCTCGCCCTTGATGCTGGTTGGGGCAGGGTGCTTGCAGAGCTGGGGGGGTGACAAGGGGAGCACCCAGTCCAGGGAAGGAGGGCGCTCGGGGCAGCGGGGGCCAGGGCACTCCTGCAAGGGGAAGGGAAGGGGTGTGGGAAGGGGGCAGGACGCCCGGGTTCCACTCCCCACTCACACTGCCCTCCACATCTAGGCGTCCCCGGGGAGGCAGGGCTCAGAGGTGCTGGGAGCAGCACGGAGAAAAGGTGCTGAGACCCGTCCCTCCTCCCAGGGAGGAAGGAGGGTGACAGGAGCAAGCCTGCCAAAGCTCCCGCACTCTGAAACGTGATCCCACCACAGGCACCTCCCTGGGCCCCACCTCACCCTCTCCGACATATATATGTCGCCCGTCCTTGGCCTGGTGCGGGGGACACGGGCTGACACGGTGTGCCGGGCCCCCGGGGATCCCTGTGGATGGAGCGGCCAAGGCACCAGGGGATGGCGAAGAACACATACATGCGCTGGCGGCTCCCGCTTGTCTGCCTCCTCTGGGAGGTGGCCATGATAGTCCTCTTCGGGGTCTTTGTGCGCTTCAGCCCCGAAGCTGATGCTCACTGGGAGGAAGAGAAGCGAGAGATGAACCTGACCAGCGACATGGAGAATGATTTCTACTTCCGATACCCGTGTGAGTATTTGAGAAGGCTAGTCCTGGTGCTGGTCGGTCCCCATCCCATCCCTTCCCATCCCATCNCATCCCTTCTCATCCCATCCCATCCCATCCCATCCCATCCCATCCCATCCCATCCCATCCTATCCCATGCCTTCCCATCCCATGGCAGAACCTGCCAGAGGCAACTTCTCCACCGTTTGCTGGAAAGTTGGGCTCTTTCATTGGGGCTTGTTTGGGGCACACCAAGGAGCAAGAGAAAAAGCCTGGTGGCCCTCCAGTGCTCTTGAGGCTCTGTCAGCAGGGTACCATGACACCAGTACCTGACGTCTTTTTTCCAGGAATAGGGCTGACGTGTTCCCAGCACCCTGCAAGTTTCAGCTTGCTGCCCCCTCCCTCGGCTCTGGATCAGAGCAAGCTTTTCTGTGCATACGGAGGAACGGCTGTCGAGATCCTGTGACATCTTCCTCCCCTTCCTACGTCCTCCCCCTCACTAGTAAATTACCCTTTAGCTACTGGTATTTCGATGCCAGAGTCCTCCTAGCCTGCCAGGTTCCCAGGGCTCTTGGGTCGCTGCATCGTTTTGCCACGGGGATTATTCAGGTGGTTAAAGCCCTTCTGGCCAGACGGTGCCTTTGGCCGGCTTTGATCTCCAGGGCTGGTCATCTTTGTGAGCCGTTGGGAACAGGCTGCTTCTGTAGGCAATTGTTTCCAAGGAAGCAACAGGCCTGAGTCATGCATCTATTTAGAACATTTCCATTAAAAACACCTGCTAAATCAAAGGAGCTATAGAAACCTGTAGCTGCTGAGGATTAGCTAGTTCAGAAAAGGATTTGCTTACAGAAACCCACTGCTCAGCTGGACGTCGAGTTAGTGCACGGCCGTGGCTGCCCTGGGTTCTCCCTTGGGATCTGCCCTTGGGACTAAGGTTGATGTGAAGCAGCAGCAGTGCCTGAGGGCTGCTCTTGGCATTGGTGCGCTGGGAGGACATCAGGGGTCCAAGAAAGAGCTTGTCAGAGCGAGGGACATGACCTTTTTTCTGTCCTCATATCCTACCCCTGCTCCGCAGAGCCAAATATTCCCCCTCAAATGGCTCCATGGATTCACACAGCTAAATCAACCTAAGAGCAACTGCTTAGCTCAGTTTAGCTTTGAATTACATTTCCGTTTCAGACCCGAGGAAGGGCTCACGTGCCCAAAAAGCACAGCTGTTTTTTTCTCTAGTATGTGATCAGGAATATTCTCTCTCTGCAAAAATGGACAAACACGGCAAGGCGGCCAAGCCCTGGCGTTTTGATCCCTGTGTCCACCCAGCACTGCTCAGAAGGCAGTGTGATGGTTGAACACCCAAGGATCGTTTGTATTAATGTGTCTGTTAGTACTGCTGCCCATAGGACCTGTCTGCAATGGCAGTGGGATAGTGGTGACAAACTGACGGGTCCTCCAAGCCCAGAGGTGACTGGGAAGGGAAGGCAGGCAGAGGGAAGCCTATGCGCGGTTGTGTCAGTGGTGCCCATTGCCAGGTCCAGTCAGTGTGACGATTCCTCCTCATTTTGAATCGCACGTTGGTATTCCTTAACAGGTGACTCATCCGCTCTCTAGGGAAGATAAATGAGATTCTTTGGCACATTCCCAAAGCCCAAACGCTTCCTCTCAATAGTCATGGCAATTGTTCTTCCGCAAAAGCAAGGTCACAAAACCTTTAGGGCATGGCAGCACCTGAGCTGCTTCTGAGTGATGCCAGCATTATTCTTCCCAAGGGAAAACAAATGCAAGAGTTAGAAAAAGGCTTTAGACTGGGTGCAGTTTGAAGAAAGACCTGCTTTTCCTCCCGGGTTTGTGCAGGGTCTAACACACAGTGGGGATCCTGTGTTTTCGGAGGGGGCACAGTCCACAGCTTTAACTCTGACCTGTGTATTTCTGCTTTTGGGGTCGAAGTGGGAATATATAATGCAAATACAGCAGATATTTCTAGCAGTGTATTGTGCTGCTTACGCTGGAAAAGAGAAGTAGGGAGAATAAACACAGCTGCAGAGGGAAAGTCTGTGGGGTTGTATGGTAAAACCAGAGTTAGGAAGACTGGTTCTTAGGACACGCGGAGAAGTGCATTTGAAGTGACCCCTGCTGAACAGTGTCAGCTGCAGATCTTGTCTTCTTTCTTTTCTTATGAGTGATTTCATAGGCAAGGTGGGGGGCATCTTTAAAAACAAGCAGATTAACCTGTCTCTGCAACATGGCATTGCATTGCTGGAGCCTCTCCAAGTGCTCCTCCTTAAACAAGTTGCGAGATCTTGTAAAGCACCAAAGGACAAAAGTCGCATCTTCTGCAGAGCTACACCTCAGCCAAATCCTCACCCAGACCTTCATGGAAGCAGCAGACAGAACCCCACTGTCCCCGTGGGAGCAGATCTGGGGCTGCTGGATTTCAGCACAGGGTCGGGGTAGAGCAGACACTCAGTCACTGGATTTCCTTCACCCTGAGTTTGTGCCTTCTCTGAGGTGCACAGACATTGCTGGTTATAGTGGTTGTAAAGGTTTGTGCACTGCATGATGCAGAAATTGCTGGTGTAGCTCCATTAGTGTTGTGTTTACCTGTTATACAGTACAGGCTTGCTGGTAGGAGTCTCCTATGGGGGATCCCAGTCTTGGGTCTTCTGCTTTTTTCACAGGCAAAGTGGCCTCTGGTGTGAGAGTTTGCATGGTTCAATTTCTAAGTATGTAGCGTTTCAGCTCACTTAACTGCAAGGCGATGCTTATCTGATAGAAACGTGCAGCATTAAAAAGTACAGCAGGTTTACTGCACCAAGAAGTTCTTTCAGGAGGTTCAGGCAGGTTTGGTTTCCCCCGGGGAAGGACATCTGAGGGGCTCGAGTTAGCAGGTCTGAGCATTTGTGGGAGGAACTGGGTCTCTCTGGTTTAAGTACTCAAAATCTTACAAGGTAGGATCCCAGTCTCAAGGGTATTTTGCCACCGATTTCAGCAGCATTTTAAAAATGCGTTTGTAAACTTCCCTTGTTCTTGAACTCTTCTTGCTCTGAGCCATCACCAGGACCTTACATTGGATGGGCCTACCCAAAATGACCATTCATGTGTTTTTAACAAAATTTCACTGTTCATTTTACATGATATTTTCTGAGTGTTTTACGAAAGAAGAGAAAACAATCTGAATGGAAGAATGTTTTCCTTTGTACACTCCATTAATCTCCAGTCTTCTCTTGCACACAGCTTTTAATAAACACTTTTTACCTTCAAGACTGAGCCTTTTAACCAAAAGCCAGTTTCTGAAAGCTATTGTCAGACTTAGAAATGTGGGGACATGGGACAAACACATTTTCTCTTGTATTCCCTCCCTACAGCCACTGATGTGGTTACTTTCCTTTCGCCACCAGCTTCAAATAGCACTCACAGCCCTGCTGTACCCGCAGAGCTGACGGTCCCTTCCCTCTGCACAGCTTTCCAGGACGTCCATGTGATGATCTTTGTGGGCTTTGGCTTCCTCATGACGTTCCTCAAGCGTTACGGATTCGGAGCCGTGGGTTTCAATTTCCTCCTTGCTGCCTTTGGAATCCAGTGGGCTCTCCTGATGCAAGGCTGGTTCCACTCTTTCAAGAATGGGAAGATCCTCATTGGAGTGGAGAAGTAAGGAGGAGATGGGCTCTGGGATGCCACCTCTTGACTGGCCAGTAGAAGAGCTGGGATGGGAGCCAAGCAGCTGGCACTGCCTGTCCCTCTGTTATATGCAAACAAGTCTCTAAAATGTCGTCGCTCCTCATACCTCCGCTTGCTTTCCACCTTCGAGCCCAAGGTACTTGCCATTATGGTGGTACTGCTCAAAGGGAAATGTGAGTCAAGCGTCAGTCCTTCGTCCCAAGCCAAGCCAGTGATGAGAACATACATAATCCACATTATCTAAGTAATTTGGAGGAAAGCACCTTTCCTGGACAGTATGTCAGAATGGGAGGATGGTCAGTGGGAAATCCAGCACTGGCTCCTAATCACCTATTCACCTTTGGGTGGGATCTCTATAGCTGGGGGTGGGTGAGGATGAATCACAGAAGAGTATTTCCTCATTAAACCACAATTATCCTTCCCCTTTTCCAGCCTGATCAATGCTGATTTCTGTGTCGGCTCTGTGTGCATTGCCTTTGGGGCCATCCTGGGCAAAACTAGCCCCATACAGCTCCTCGTCATGACTTTGTTTCAAGTCACACTCTTCGCAGTGAACGAGTACATCCTCCTCAACCTGCTTCACGTAAGGTTTTAGGCAGGACCCACTTGCTTCTGCTCCTTCCTCCTCATGTCTCTCCAACTTGTTTCCCTTTACTATGGTTCCACCAACCCACTGCCTTCATAAGCATTTGAAATGCAAGAATTCAGGCAAAAAAAGCAGACAGAATAGAAAAGAGGGGGGCCGGGGAGGGTACTCCCCTGAGAAGGGAGATCTCCCAGAGTTTTACATACAAGCCTGGCAATTCAAGGGTGCTGCGTCCCTTCACTGCAGCTCCTGAGGGCAGACAGGGAGTCTTGGCACAAAGGGCCAGTCATTCTCTTCAGGCCTTAAATTTCCCTCTCTCCTGTCTTCTCTGCTGAAATATGGGCGTCATAGGAGGAAATCAAGTGACAAAGAGAATGAGATGTCTGCTGACAGAGGCAGGGTTCCTGCCCTTCGAGAGAGGGCTTGGAAAGCTGGGAGGCAAATGACCTCCCAGAAGACCTGAGTGCACGTGGGAGACAACCTGGCTGTCACTGCAAGCCGCTTGCCATTGGGAAACTCCCCTCTGCTTTGATGCCTTCCAAGGGGAAGTTAAGAGGAATGCCATGGCCATGCATGGGACCAAGTGAGCATGATAGATAGCAGAACCAGAGCGTTTTTGTCCTGTTTTCCCACGACTGAGTGCAGGCTGGCTGGATGGGTGGGCACACAAGTTGGGCATGATGCAAACCAGACCTCAGCTCCAAAATAAGTGGCGATTGCAGAAGTGAACCTCTGTTTTCCCATGGCTGCAGGTAAAGGATGCAGGTGGCTCCATGACCATTCACACCTTCGGAGCCTACTTTGGCCTCACGGTGACACGTATCCTGTACAGACCCAACCTGGAGCAGAGTAAGGACAAGCAGGGCTCCGTGTACCACTCTGACCTCTTCGCTATGATCGGTGAGTCAACCCCCGCCTCAGGGGGGCTGGTACATGCAGACCACTCAGCTGCAGGGAGATTATGCCTCCCGTGTCTCCGGGAAAACCAAACTGAAACCAGGATTTGGGGCTGAGAAGCTCTGCATCCTGGTTTTCCACCTCTCAGAGCTACTCAGCTCTCTCCGTCAGTGGTTGAGCTGAGATGGTGCCTGGGAAGGCAAGCACGCATTTTGGATCCCCCTCTCTGCCAACCCCTCCTGATGCTGGTCCCATCATGGGGGATGCAGCTCTGGGGCAACAGGACTATAGGATTTAACTTCCCCCAGTGCAGAAAGATCTTCTTAAGAGGTTTCTTCAATCCCTGCATTCTCCTTTCTCCCATTCCCTGTCTCCTCATCCCCATCCCACCAGGTACCCTGTATCTATGGATGTACTGGCCCAGTTTTAACTCGGCAATTTCTGATCACGGGGATGCCCAGCACCGGGCTGCCATTAACACATACTGCTCACTGGCTGCTTGTGTCCTCACCACGATGGCCTTCTCCAGCATGCTGCAGAAGAAAGGCAAGCTTGACATGGTAAGCTGGGAGCAGAGAACCCTGCACTGCCCAGGGGACTTACAATGAAGTTGATCAAGGGTCCAGGAAACAATTGGCACTTGTCCTTTGCTGAATAGTCACTGGGTTTCAATTGCACCCAGATGGTGCAACAAGCACCCAGGCAGAAACCCAGAGGCTGTATTGAACAAGCAAGTGGAAAGTGAGTCCTGCAGTGCTTGAGGTGCAGGGTGATGCCCCGCACATGGTGGACCAGTCACAGCAGGGACTGGACTTGCTCTGCCCAGAGAGCTGCTGGTGGGCATGTTGCAGAGTCACGTTTGGCAGCGCTCTCTCCAGCGAGCTGAGCAGGGCTTGTGCGGCAGCTCGTGAGCAATCGGGGGGCTGACTTGTACGTGTTATGTGTGTGGGTGACATGTCTCTGTGACAGCAGAGCTTGCATGACACATGGGTGAGACATATTTCCATCTCATCACAACTCCCCACCCAGATTTGTGGATGCAAAGATTGTGTGTGGTACGGGGAGTGGGAGTCTATGCGCGCCTGTGCTACAGACAGAGGCTGCCTGTTCTTCTCCTCTTGTTTTTTACCAACAAGCAGGAAAATGTGCCCTGACATTTCCTCTGGAATCATTTTCAGAGCTGATTCTCCTGCTTTACCATTTGTGCCATTCCTGAGCATTGGCAATCTCCCTGAGATGCCAAGACAGGGTGGTTACTTCTGCAGGTCCACATCCAGAACGCAACGCTGGCCGGCGGTGTGGCCGTGGGCACCAGCGCGGAGATGATGCTGACTCCATACGGCTCCCTCATTGTCGGGTTCATCTGTGGCATCGTGTCCACGGTGGGGTATGTCTACTTCACGGTGAGTGCTGCTTTAGGGGTCTGCAGCCCTGGTCTGGCTAAGGAGACCAGGAATGTATTCACTTCCCTTTGAGGGTCCCTGCTTTCCACCATCCTTTACGGAGATGCATTTCTGACTCCGTTTACTGTCCCCAAAGGCTCAGGAAGGTTCATTTTCCCAACAGGAGAGTGTTTGGAGCATATGTTGTTATTCTATCTTGAGCTTGGCTCACATCTTTGTCTACAAGCCCTTAGCTCCTTAATGGGACACAATATCACTCTTCCTTCTTTGCTTATCCCAGTCCTCCATGGAAGGAACTAACCCTTTCCAGGGCTGTGCCCATGTCCTTCATCTCTCTCTACCTCCCTTCCCTTTAGCCTTTTTTGGAGTCCAGGCTGCACATCCAGGACACATGCGGCATCCACAACCTCCATGCCATGCCAGGCCTTATTGGGGGCATTGTGGGGGCCATCACTGCAGCCGCAGCCACGGAGGATGTATATGGAAAGGAAGGGTAAGACAGCTTGAAACTCTTCCATGAGAATAGATTTTACCTGGGGCTCCTCGGGCTGGGAGTGAGGAGCAATTAACAGCCCTTGTTAATTGTCCAGAATTGCCCCTTTCTCCCTCATAAACATGGGGTCCACTGCTCATGTTGGGTTTACTGAAGTGTAAAAGACGCATCTCTTACAGCTGACTTCTGGTGGTCTCAAAAACTGAGCCATGACCCCACTCCCTGGCATTGCTCCGGGCACGGTGGGTGGGGAAGTGCTCCTCCCTCCTTCCCTGCATTGTCTTGGGGGTCAGGTAAGGCTGAAGGAAACAAAAGAAATGTTTATATTTTGGGCTCCTCCTAGGTAAAACTTTGCCAGGGGCCAGAGGAGAAGGAATCCAGCAGTGTTTTGTGTCATTTCGACACTCTCCTGGTCCATTGCAGAAGAGGAATGGGGCTAGGGAGGAGTCCCTGAGGGAGCAGGGCAACACGGCTCCTCCAGAGCCGGCCAAGATCTCCTGCCAGGAGCAATCCACACCATTTCTGCCCTTGACAGGTTCATCAAGGCCTTTGACTTCACTGGCGCGTACCAGACACGGACACCCAGTGTCCAAGGAGGGTTCCAGGCAGCTGGCATTGTGGTGTCTCTGCTGATGGCTTTTGCCGGGGGTGCCCTTGTGGGTAAGCAGGAGGGGAGCGTGGTGAGGTGAGGGTTGAGCCCAGCCTGTAGTTGCTATGGAGGCATCCATGTTCTCCTGCCCATGGCTGGATGTGTCCATCCTGCCTGCATTGCAAGGGTTGCAGCCTCTGGCTCGCTCATATTTGGACGCTCTACAGTCAGAGCAAGGGAAACTGGGCAGCCAAGGAGGGAGCAAGGTCAAATGGGTTTGGAGAAATGAGGGATTGGCACCGACCACCATTTCCTGCCTTGGCCGCCGGGACGGATGGACTCCAGCCATCCGCACCCTGCCTGCATCCCACATGGCACTGTGGCCCCCTGCCCACTACCCTGCCCGCCTGCTTCTAGGGGCCATCCTCAAGCTGCCCGTCTGGGGGGACGCCGCCGCCGAGAACTGCTTTGAGGACGACATTTACTGGGAGGTGAGCCGGGCCCCGGCCGAGGCGCCGCGGCGGGGCTTGGGGGTCGAGGCCGGCGGCGGGAGCGGGGCGGGAAGGCACAAGATGGCGCTGTCGCCCCGCGGCGCTGAGGTGGCTCTGTCGCCCCGCAGGTGCCGGAGGACGAGGAGAGCGACGCGTACCACATGCACAACCCCGACAAGCCCGCCTCGCCCTGAGCCGCCCACAGCTCCCCGGCCTCGGGAGCTGCCTCCTCAGGGGGGCGGCGGGGCTGCCCGCCATCTTCCCGCCCGCGGGGCTGCCCCTGCCGCCTCTTCCCCACTACCACAGGACCCCGAGCCCTCTCCTGGGGGGTGAAGGCTGATTTTCTCCCGTGACGACGAGGCACCCTGCCTGGCTCTTCTTTCCTGCTTTTGTAACAAGCTGTTGTGAATAAAATAAAGACATGTTCTTATTTCCAGGCCTGCGCTTCCTTGTGTCAGTAGAGGCACGGGACAGGATGTCGCCTGGATGGAGACGGCACACAGCAGATACTGGGAGAGCTCTTGGCTGATCGGGGGTAGAGCAGAGGCGCTGGGACACTGCTGGTGTCCCGGGGGCTGAAGTGGATCATAGAATCATAGAATCATCTAGCTTGGAAAGGACCTTCAAGATCATCGAGTCCAACCATCAACCTAACTCTAACAAAAAAACCATCACTAAACCATGTCCCCCAGCACCATGTCAACCCATCTTTTGAACATCTCCAGGGATGGTGCCTCAACCACTTCCCTGGGCAGCCCGTTCCAATGCTTGATAACCCTTTCAGTGTAAAAATTTTTCCTAATATCCAACCTGAACCTCCCCTGGCACAACTTAAGGCTGTTTCTTCTAGTCCTGTTGCTTGTGACTTGGGAGAAGAGACGGGCCCCCGCCTCTCTACATCCTCCTTTCAGGTAGTTGTAGAGAGCAATAAGGTCTCCCCTCAGCCTCCTTTTCTCCAGGCTGAACACCCCCTGCTCCCTCAGCCTCTCCTCACAAGACTTGTCCTCCAGACCCCTCACCAGCTTCGTTGCCCTTCGCTGGACCCGCTCCAGCCCCTCAATGTCTTTTTTGTGGTAAGGGGCCCAAAACTGGACACAGTGCTCGAGGTGGGGCCTCACCAGTGCCCAGTACTGGTGCTGGATGCACTAGCGATGGGCAATGGGGTATAGTACAGGCTGTGGAGACGCTTGGCTTAGGACCTGGTGCTGGAGGCAGCAGCTCAGCCTTCCATGGGCTGAGCCCCTGTGGGGAGCACAGGCCGGGCTGGTGCTTTTTTTTGGGGGGGTACAGGGTGCAGCAGCGGTCTCTGTACTCGCGCTGCCATCCCAGGCCTGGGCAAGGGCCAGCTTTGAGCCTGGCTACCCTTTTACGGGGAGTAAAGCAACCGGCTTTACCTTCGCTTGACCTGCTCTACCGAGACTTCCATGGGCTCCTTGGGAGCCTTGTTTACACGTACAACCCAGGCTGGCAAGACACTTTCCTCTCCTTTGGTTTCAGCCATTTCTTCCAGTGTCATCAAGACCACTCCTTCCACTTATCGGTGCTATCCTGGCAGGAAGAGCCCGAGGCCAGAGCACAGCCCCCGACTCTGAAGCGCATTGGGCTTCAGCCAGAGTTGGAGGAGATGGGAATGAAAATCAGTCCTAAAACCTGCATGTTTTCCAGGGTGTTATGATGTGAGGAGCGGGAGAGGAAAAGCGGGGGGGGGGGAAAGGAGGTAGGAGGGCTGATAGGTCTCTTCACCGCGTCTAGCTGTAATTCTCACACCTGAGGGGGGAGTCAAAAGTAGCTATTCACATCCCCTTGGGATATGACACCCTCATTTTCCATGCTGGGTAAAGACAAAAACCCTTTACAACATGTTTCTGGAATTTGTCAGCGGCTGCCAGCAGCAGCATGTTAATTAAATGTCGGCAAAGATGGAAGCAAGAGGCTCTGCTCTAATTGGACACTTTGCTTGGTGGAGCTGAAAAACATTGTGACAGAGGAGGAGGCGCCGAAACACTGTGTTCCCCCGCCATGGGGACGGGGACAGCCAGGCACAGGAGATGCTCTCTTCTGAACCGGCATTGCCTCTGTTTGGCCTGAGACAACCTCGCCGTTGAATAAAAGAAGAGTAGCGAAATAACAAAAGACCTAAATTCCTCCATAGGAATTGTCTCACGCACAGCAGCGGCGTGGGATGCAGGGAAAGGGCTTGTTGACTAAGGGGAAATTCAGAAATATCGTAGCTGGGTCATCAGGCGCTCTAGCCCTCTTGCCATGTGGTGATATATTGTATATGATTTTATGATGGCAAAGGCAGGTCTGACAGGGTTTAGAAATGATCTCTCGAGAATGATCCCTTCAGAGGCTGAATGTACGTTGAGCTGCATCATTTCCTCAGGGCAGGGGTAGGAAAATGAAGGGAAATTCCTGATTTCCCTGTGCTGGGATCTGCTGAGGGAAGGATATCTCCCAGCCTTTTGCACTGGGGAAAGAAAGTAAGAACCATTGTCTGCTCGCAGCTCCATCCGGAGAACCCATCAGAAACCACCACAGGGATGTTCATTGACCATCACTGTACACAATCTCGTTTCCAAATGAGAATCCTAAACTTTTTGCCCCGAGTCTGCAAAACCTAAAAGCAGAAGCAGACCTTTTGGGGGCTGCATTTCCTACTGCGTCACCGGGCCGGTGCCCCTCTGTCCCACCCCATTTGAGCTCTGGCCATGTTCCAGACGAGCCAGCATCCAGCGGTGCATCCAGCCCCTGTGGCCTCTGGCCTTTCCTCCCAGCAGCTTGCAAGGGGCCGTGGGGATTGGTAATGGCAGAGAACTGAGTGACTCTCATTGCTTTAGTGAGGTAGCCAGCCCTCATCTCTGGTGGGGCAGGTCTGTGAGCACCAGGAGATGATCCTGCCCCATATGCACGTGCCGACAGAAGGAACCGCAACTCCTCTCCCCATCCCTCCAGGATCTGCCTCCTCCTCGTGGGAAGACACCTAAATTGCCGGGGCTGCTGGGCAGCGAAG
This sequence comes from Arenaria interpres, assembly GCA_013399435.1. NCBI lineage: Eukaryota > Metazoa > Chordata > Aves > Charadriiformes > Scolopacidae > Arenaria > Arenaria interpres. The sequence continues at coordinate 296,166 of VXAK01003240.1, forward strand.
CGTTTTATTGCCTGTGCTCTTGCAGGGCTCAGTCTGGTCTCAGTACCTAAATCACTCGCCGGGGCTGGCCTTGCCGTTTTAATTCGCTGGCAGACAATGCCGGGGTCGGGCTGGAGCGTTTGAAGTGCGGTCGTGGCCCCAGCAGTGGACGGAGGGTTTCTCAACGGGGGAGCGCGGGGAGCAGAGGATTGGGCTGCTCTGGCAGGCGGGAGGATGTGTGAGAAAGGGGCTGTCGATACCCGTGGGGATTAGGTGGTACAAATTGGCTGGGAAGCACCGGAGGCATTGACCAAAGTTGTCCTGGGGCAGGTTCCCATGGGGGGGCTGGCTGAAACAACCTGCTTTCAAGGAGGCTGGAAGGCCCAGCCTGGCTGCTAATCCCCTGGGATCTATGGGGCACGGAGCAGAAAAGAGGTTAAAAAAAAAAAAAAAAAGGAAAATCTCATGTAAAGGTGGTGGTTTCCCCAAGGGGATGATGTTAGAGAGAGCGGGAAGGGGGCGGGGGAAGGGAGGGGGGAGAACAGCATCGTTTAATCCTGCTTTTAATAGGCAGGTGGTGGGCTTTACTCACACTCATGCTCCTGTGAGCTGTTGCAGGGATTTCGGGGCAAGGCCTCTGCTCGCCTCTGCTGTCCCCCACTCCTGGTGGGGACACCCGTGCCTCTGCAGAAGGTCCCCATCTGTGGGCCTGCCCAGAAGAAGGAGAGCCGCGTGTTCACATCTGTGCCCATGTGTGTGCTGGTGCGTGTAGGTGCAGGTACATGGTGTGAGCCCCAGATTTGGGCTGAAATGGGCTTGTTGCACGCAGATCTGCTGGAGGTGTGTCCACACATGCAAAGCCCTGTGTCCCCACGCACGTGCCTTCGGCCTTCTTGACCGTGCACAACTGGCACACTGAAAACAACATTGTCCATATTGCTGGTGGTGTTGGCATGACCTCGCACACACGTGTCAGTTTGCTGGCCACAGTGCCACTGTGCATGTCCGTCTACCTTTGCCATGCCCATCCATCTACCTTAGCCATACATGTCCATCTACCTTTGGTGTGCACATCCACCTACCTTTGCCACGCACGTCAATCTACCTTTGGTGTGCACATCCATCTACCATGCGTGTCCATCTACCTTTGCCATGCACGGCCATCTACCTTTGCCATGCATGTCCATCTACCGTCACTGTGCACATCCATCTACCTCTGGGCTGGTGCGAGCTCGTGCGTGCTGGATCCGGCATGTCCACGCCTGTGTGAGCACCGCTCCGGCCCCTTCTGAAGGAGTGCTGTAAATTGTAATCAGATTAGGGCAGCCGGTCGCTTAGGGCCCTTGAAAAGGGCATACGTCCCCTCATCAGTACCTAGCATTGAGTCGCACAAAGGGTCTAAGTAACTCGGCAGGGGTCGGGCCCTCTGGAGCGCAGGGGAGGGGGCTCGCCTTTCTTTTCTCTCTGTCCCTTGTAATTATGTCAATTTGCTAGCCAAATTGTTTGCTTGAGTGGACAGTGGGGGCTTGCCCCCCTTCCCGCCTCCCCCCCACCCCTAACCCCATTCATGTGCTAATGTGGGAAGGAGCATGGCCTCCTGACTTCGGGAGGTGGCCATCAAGGAGCAAAGCACAGGGGGGGCACAGACCGGGAGCCCCCCATTTATGTGCCCGTGGGTGCCTTGGCCTTGCAGCCCAGATGAATGGGGTGCATGTATTTGCTTTAGCCCATGGCGGGGTGTGCAATGCCCAGCCAGCCCCGGCCAGCCCTGGTTTTCTCTGGCCATCCCTCACCTGCACCGCATCCCCGCTTGGGCCACCGCATCCCCTCTTGGGCCACCACATCCCCAGGGCTGGGAGCCATGCCCTGCCGTGCGGCGGCTTTTTCGGCACACCTCCCCACCCGTGCACCTCCCAGCATTTGCATATATTCTGCCCGCAAATCCTTGTCAAGGGGAGCCTCTTTATTGCCTGTATAGATCACAGGGTGTTAGTTAAGGGGCTTCTTTGTATTGCCTCAGACAGCTGGGGTCATCAAAAGTCCTGCGGTGGGAAGGAGAGACAGGAGGAGGGGGGAAGCTCTGACAATACGGACTGAAGGATTAAAGGAGCATATAAAGTTCCTATTGAGTGAGACAAGAGGCTGTTCACTCCCAAGATTGACAGCGACCAGGAGGCGATTCCCAACACAATGTCCAATTAATTCTCTACCCTCTTCGCTGCCGTCTCCTCCCTCCCTCCTCTCCTGGACTGGGGCATGAGCAGGGAAGGGCTGAAGCTAAGATCCTCAAGAAGGTAATTAATTATTCCTGACTAAGAGGAGCCTGCCGCGGTGCAGGCCAGTCTCCAGGCTCGCTGGGCATCCATCCCCCTCCTACAGGCTGCCATCAGTTTGGGCCACTTTGGGGTAGTTTTCCTTTCCATCACAAACGGAGCTATCCCACCGAGGGTCCATCTCCACTGCAGGTCCTGAGCAATAACCACGGTTGATGCTGAGCCCAGAAGAGGTAGATTTAGGGCTAAAGCCAGGCTGGCAGCAGTACGCAGCAGGGCAGCAAGAGAGCTAGGGAGCAGCACAACGTGCCTGGGCAAGATGCATGGACATACAGAGCGTTTGGGAAGAGGCAGAGCAGCATGTGCCAGGCCTGGGGATCAGGTCTTACCCACATGTGCAGTGGCAACGGTTAAAGGAGCTCCATCTACATGGTTTTGTAGGGAGAAGTGTGCTCCTGGCCGTAAGGGTGCATGGCCTCTATCCCCTGGGCTGGCCACCCACACTAACCCCAGTATTGGGTGTAGCATGACACGTAGAAGATATTTGTGAGCGTGGTCCAACCTCTCCTGCTAACTGCATCTCTTTGATGTACCCCCTTGTACAGGAGCAGAATCTGGGCCACCATGTGAAATTCCTGCAAACTACTGAACTGTTTGGTTTTTATGAACTGTTTGATTTGTCTGGTCTATTTTTTCCCGTGCAAACATCTCAGCCCAGAGGGAGGGACTAACCAGGAAAGCACCTTTCTCTGAGCTGGCCACCTTTTTGCTGGTGCTCCCTGCAGGGAGCTGGTAAACATCATTCCACAGTGACAAACATCTCCAAAGCACCTGCTTTGGGAGAAAAAGCCATGCAACCAGGAAGGCCCAGTTCTCACCACGGGGGACACTTTGGCCAGGCCATCTCCCTGGTCCCACTGCTCAGTACCGACCACTTCCCTTCCGCCACCCCTGCCCGGGGCACAGAGGGTAATGCCACCAGCCCTGGCTGGTATGGGGTGGGTGACCAGTGCTGGCCAGCCCCCACACCTCACAAGTGGGAGATGCCCTTGGGATGCTGGCGTGAGGCTACCGGTGGCTCGGCATCTCCGGCGCGCTCTCTCCTGCCGCACACGCTCCCAGTGAAGTTGTTTGAAAGTCTTCCGGCAGTTTTCGCGGCCAGGAATAACAGATTAGCCATGATCTGATCAGCCCAGTATCTAAGCTGTTATTCTCCCCGCTGACAAGTATTTGAAAGAGGGGAGGGGCCACTTTCAGCCCAACGATGAATCTTTCACCGACAAGAAAAGACCCTTTTTTCTCCCGCCAGCCGCAGGCTGCTCCGTGCCCTGTTGCTAAGCGAGACCTGGGGCGGCCGTTTGCACGCGGACGGCTCCAGCAGAGCCCTCGGGTTAGCAGGATCAGGAGATTCACACCAGACATCTTGTTTTTTAAGGGGGGGTGTTTCTTTTCTCACCCACGTTTGACTGGCAGATAACAGCTCGCCGGCGAGGCCCGGGGATGCCCCTGCGGAGGCAGCTCGCCCTGGGAGGAAAGGGAAGATGCAGAAGCCTTTGGAGGGTGGGTTGGGGGTCGGGGGCTCAGCCCTAAATGTCTGGGGGTTTGCTGTCATGCGTGGGGGTGTCCTTAGCCAGGCTGCAGAAGAGCACTCCCCCCATACCCACAGCCTCCGTGTCCCAGTGGTTTGGGGCACAGCAGGACCTTGGGGACATGGCCTTGGAGGGTGCTCAGCGCCGGTGGCTAAAGAAAAGCCTGGCTTGGCTTCAGGCAGGGGTGGCTCTGGGCTTGGGCATGCAGGAGGACGTGTGGCAGGGGAAACGGGAGGATGATCTTCAGGCTTGGGCCAAGCTTTTTGCTCCCTGCAGCCTCACACTGCTCCGGAGCACCCTCTCCCCCTGCCAGCTCAAACCGGGGCCAACCGCCCTGAGAGAAAGAAGGAAAATCACTAAAACAAAGGCTTTCCAGGCTATTTCTGGAGCTGCCAGCATGAGGTGCCCTCGCCTAAGACATGGTGCTCGCATCTCCCTCCTCTCCGGCAAGGCAGCGGTGCAGGCAGGGCTGCAGGCTGCCAGGCCCTGGGCTGGCACCTTCCCAGAGCCCTGCCTGCCCTGCCTTGCCCTCCCTGGCAGGCAGGGTGCTAGCGAGGAGGAAGGAGGCTCTCCTTCGTGTGTGTAAGCCTCCAGTGACTTGTGCCGCTGCCAAACCTCCCTCGCCAGCCCTGAGAGAAGGCACCCCTGGGTATTACCGATGCACGGCAGCTCAGGCTCTTTGTGCTCAGCCCTATGCGGGAAATCCTCCTTCTCCGCTTCTGTAAAAAGCCTGGAGAAAGCCCTACATCCCTACCTCGGCCTGGAAAGACTTTCTTGACCTCAGACTCCCGCGAGCCCTTGATTTCACGATAGATGGAGGTGACCAGGGCTTGTTGCACTGATATGCAGGAGGACGGTAGAAGAGACGCAGGCTGTTTCCCTTTCCCCTAGAAGGGCACCTCAAGCTGCTCCCTCCCCATGGCCATGCCCTGCGCCCAGTTGGTGCAAAAAGCTCCAGGGCAAGATGCCAGAGAGGCTGCAGAAGTTACTGCTGCTTTGAGCAACGCAAAACGGAAAGAAACCCTGAGCCTTCGGCTTAGAAACACAAAAGGCCGGATCCGTGGCTGTGATACAGCCCTTTTCTGTAGCTTTAGCAGCACAAAGCAGCTGAAAAACTGGCTTCTCTGTCGAGCGGAGCTCTTCTCCAGTTCGGGGAGGTCCCCTGGTGAAGGGGCAGTGCTGGTGCCAATGCCACAGCCACGTCCGGTGCCATGGGCAGTGGGACGGGATTCCCAGTGCCCCAAGGTTGTCATAAGTCACATTGGAGGCACAATAGCTTTCTCCAGTCTTCCCGGGAATAGATGTACCTGCGTTTGGGGTTCTGGGGAAAAGTGGAGTTACAGTGCAGGTGCTCGGTCAGTTTGTGCTCGCCATGGCTGTGTGGGCTTGGCAGTGGGCACCCACCCCAAATAAATATCCCCTAACCACCAACTTCCCAAGGGCTCGTTCAAGCCACTCTAGACTTGAGCCAGCGAAGAACAGGTGAGGTCTGCTGACCTCTGAGACATCTCTTGCAGTCCCACCCACCCAACTAACTCTCTGTCACCCTTTCTTTGCCAGCTGTTGGCCGCCCTGGCAGGGGCAAACTCCTGGCTTTGGGAGCTTACTGCTCCTCTGGTACTTGAGGCCAGATTCCTCACTCTTTTTGGGTGTCTCTACTAGCCATGAGACATGTCTGCCGCAGCACAGGCAGATCTCCTGCCTTGCACCACAGCCAGGACTCACCAATGCAGAGGAGCGGTGGGAGAGCTGCAGTACCTGGAGCATACCCTTCATCCTCTCCTGGGGAGGCCGAAGGACTTTTGATATATATCTGTGGATCCTGGCCTACTGCTTGGTTAAACCTTCAAATGGTCTCTATTCCTCTTGGATAAACTGCTCAACTCATTTACTTTCTTGCCTGCAATACGATGACCCAATGCTCACACCATGAACGTGAAGACCCATGTTTCACTGTCCCCAACCTTTCTGTCATCGTGGCACTGACCAGATTTTCTAGGAGCTCCATGTGCTACAAACAGCAAGTCCCCAGTGTCAAAATGAATCACTCTTGACTGTATTATTTTTGCTTCGGTTGTTTCTCCTGCCTTTGCCTCCAAGCCTTGGCTTTGCCTTGACTTACGCTTGGCAGGTGCTGGAAGGTGTTTTGTGGGTGAGAGCAGCAGCTCCCCGATCAACTTCACTTTTCTCTGGGGAATCCTAAAACCAATTTACCCTTTAATTCTGGGTAATCTCTTTGTTGAAAATGCTGTATAAAACCCTCCTCTGGCAAGGATGTGGTCTGCAGAGAGAAGCCTGACTGTCCTCCTGACGGTCTGATCATCTGCAGGAGAGCACAGGGGCTCTTCCCTGGCCAGGGGAAGAGCACTACATCTTCTGGAGGAGGAGAAGAAATTTTGCCTTCAAGGACTAGTCGGTAAAACCTGATCTGAGAATTCATGTCCCAGTGCTGAAATAAACCATTGTGCAGCAAAGAATAGTACACAATGTAAGCACTCAGGAAAGAAGAAAATAATTTTATCCTGATTTCTAGTGTCTTCCTGACTTGTGAGCATCCTCCCATACTCACACATGTCAGCGGAACACAGCGGAGATATATTTATATGAAAATCTGGCTGTCTCCACAGCTATCTATAGCGTTTCTTTCTGTGCCCTTAGCTCCATCCCATGGCTATGGGTTTGCTTTGCTTTGGTTTGGTCCCAACGCCTGGAACATCCCTGTGCAAATGTACAAGGGGATGGTATCGGCACCCCGGACCCGAAGGGAACCGAAATAAAGAGCCATCATGCAATCACACCGGCAGCTTGGATGGGTTGGGGGGCACATGGGGAGCCCCGAACCTTGCAGCATCCTTTTCTGGGGCGCCGCCGGCAGGGGCGGGGGTCCCCCCACGGGCCTCCCTGCAGACGAGGGCCCCCGCTCAGAAAGAAGTGGCGGCACATCAGTATGCAGAAGTGGTCGCCGCTCGCCAATAAATTAGCATAAACCACTCTAGGAGGTAAATAGACATACAAGGCGCCAGTGTGTGCAGCGTGGGCTGCGGCTTTGTCTCAGCCCCACTATTGTCACGGCCCCTGCTGCACACTGACCGAGTGGGGCCGGTGTGGTGGGCTCTTACACTTTTGACTGCTGGATAAAAGGGGGGAACATAAAGAGAGGGGAGAACTTTTTTTCGGGTTTTTTTATAAGTCCAGACGAAGTTACAGACGTCTGTTAAACGTCAATTACAGCTGAATAAAGACGTCTGCTTGAGGCTTAGTTATGGCTCCTTTCAGCCTCCGAGATTTTTCCAGGGCTGGCCCGGGATGCCTTCGGCAACCTAATTTGGAGATTGTAACTCTATAAACAGGCTCTGGCATTAATCAAGGCTGGTGAAAATGCAAATGATGGTGTGGAGGGGGCTTGGGGACGGGACGGGGTCCTGTGCCTTGCAACTCGGGGCAGGGAGTAAAAGGAGGAAAGCAAAGAGGAGGAAGAAAGGGGCCACGCAGAGGAGCAGGGATCCACAAATAGAGAGCTTGGTGGGGTTTGCTGACTTTCCTCCTGGTGCTCTGGGAATCGGGTCCCATCAGGGCTGTCTGTACCCGCCTCTGCTTCCCGCTGGTTAACCCTTGCGGTGCTCCGGACTGTATGAGCCAGGAACATGGACTTTCCATGCCTAGTTGCTTAGGTTTTCCCAGTAAGACCAAGGCAAAAACACCAAGAAACTGGATATTTAATGCTATAAAATTCTGCAGGATCGTTGGGTGTTTTGCAGAATCCAGACTACATAAGAGAGGGTGTCAGAGCAGCGTGAAGACTGCAAGGAGCCTCTCCTTTGGGAGGGCAGCTCATGCTCTCCGTGGTCGCTCATCACTTGTTATGTGGCTTGTTGATATCATCTCCCTTTTGTCAGGGAAAAAAGGCCTCTGAGCTCTAGCTGAGGCAGGGAATGAAGTCCAAGGTCAGTGTTGTCTACACTATTAAAAGCCATTGTGGTGACCATGAAGAGCAAAGCACTGTTCAGCAGGGACAAAGTACCTAGGGACCTTCTTCCTTCTCAGACACATCTACATCAAGAGGACAAAGGTCTCTAGAGGACTTCTAGAAAACACCTGATGGTATTACCTTGTCTCCTGGGATGCTCTGGCAGGCTGAGATCAGTACTTGGTGACGAGAACCATGACCTATCCTACAGCAATGTCCTAGCTGGACGTTGCACCCAGAATACAGGAATAAGCCTGAAAATCAAGAGTGGAAGCAGCAGAAACAGTGCTGGTGCTGAGGGCTAACAGTGCTTTATGTTTGACATGGGGGAGGCTCACTCCTCGCTCACCCAGCCCCTGGAGCCCCCTTCCCGTGCTCTGCCCCAGTGCTCAGCACTGCACCAGCTCGATGCACCATGCAGTGACTGTGGGGTGGATGGTCCAGAGGACCTCTGATCTTCCTTCCTTAGATCTTCTGGGAATCTTCTATTTTTCTGGAAACATTTGAGAAGAGTGGTGCAACATTTTAGAGATAACAGTAACACGGGAGCCTACTTCTCATTCCCGCTTCCTTGAGAAAGGATTTTCTCCTCTCATTTTCATTCTATGGGGAGCATCCTCTCCCCATCCCAGCCTCTCTTTTTTTCCTTCTTTGTCATTCCCTTTCCCCCATCTCACGTGGTAACACGTTTCCCTGTCTCCTCTCTATTTCTGTATCAGAACAATCAGACTGTCAGAGAGATACAGGACACCCAGGCACAGAAACTCCAGTGACCTCCCCTCTCTGGTTCCTTGGAGAAACTCTGTGTCTGCTGTACTCAATTCAATAAGCCTAGGGTACTGCCGGGTCTGTGGAGATGGCAGTTGGAGTCCTGGCCACCACGCAGACCTGCCATGGGACTGGCTTGAGGGGGTGACAAGAAGGGGATTTATTGCAGAGAACTGAAATAGAAACACACATCCCAGGTCGTTTCCCTTCAGGTGGTGATCAAGAGAAAGCCTGCCCTTCCCAAGCCATCAGCCTGACACTGCTGGGGACTGAAACAAGGCGTATTTTCCCCTGGTTGACTTCCATCCACCGCTAGCTTCACTGCGATGGGCTGAAAAACCAACTGCATGCTTCTAGAAAACACCTGCAGGATCCTCCAGCCTGGAGAGGGTCTGCAAAAGGGATGTAGGCCAGCGGAGCTTCTTTTGGTTATGGCTTCTACACAGATGAGGGGTTTTCCTGCTGAAACATCCTGAGAAACCTGTAGTTGGTCCCAGGGAAGTGTGAATGAGGGAGGGAACATGGTGAGGCTGTCGGGAACCCCTTTACAGGGAGGTGGCACATGTTCACAGGTGTCTTTTGCAGGATTTGATTTTTCACAACGGGATGCGGCTTAGGGGAAAGCCAAGAGAAGGACAGGAGGGAGAGACCTCGGAGGGCGTAGGCAGAGACATAAAACACCAATCCCAAAACTGGTCCCAGGCAGCTGGTTGTTATGGGCTGGGCAGGGATCGATGATTCTCTGCAGCCCCCTGTAACCCTGCATTCACATCCTTTCCCCTTTCACCTGGGAAGATGGGGACAGGCGGGTTTTTTGGGGGGGAAGGTCAGACCGTGTGGTGAGAAAGTATCGCTGAGCCCAGGAACCCAGAAACGGAGAGACAACAGAAAAAGAAGGGATGGAGGTGGGGAGGAGGATGGAGACAAGAGAATCAAAAAGGGGGATGTGGATCAGGGCACGGAGCCAACCCGGCGGACAACGCCCAGGGCTTCCCGAAAAAAAAAACGGAGGATGGGGTGGACCAGCGACAGCTGGAAGATTTAATTGCTCCTCTCCGCAGACCTGCTCGGCTCCCTCCCTCTCAGATCTGCATTTCAATATGAGAGCAGCAGTAAGTGGGATGCCGCTGGAAGGGGTTAGAATGATTAATCATTTAAAAAGCAAGATCTTAATTACAGGGTGCAATTTTTGCTATTTAAGGAGTCCATTAGTTTCCAGAAAGGAAAAAAAAAAAAATATATATATATATTGCAGGTTATTCTCCTTTTGAAGAAAATGGGAGGGGTGGACCGGGGGGCCGTGGCACCCAGGCTGGCGTGGCCGCCCCTGCCGGGGCGAGGGCGTTGGTGTGCGAGGATGGCGAGGGGGAGGTGGTGTCATTTGTTCCCCGAGTGATATTTTTGAAGGGTGCTGGCTGCGAGCGTTCGCCACGCTCAACCACGCGTTGGCACAATCTGTGCCGGAGCAGGCAGACGGCTTCTGCTCAGCCTCCCCCGGCACGGCTCCTCCTCCCCGGGGGCAAGGGGAGGATTCGGCCGCTGTCAGCACCGCTGACCCCTCGGCCGAAATAGCTCCCAAAGGGCGTATCAGGGGGTAATTGCCGTGATAACAGCTTGTCTGCTGGGAGCCAGGCTGAGACCTCGCACAGCTCGTCTCGCCCGTGGCTTGGGACAGCTCCAGCCATGCCGAGGGGCTGCAGAGTGCCATGGGCCACGATGCCACCCCTGATCGGGGACGTGGAGCATCAGGGTGCAAGAGGACACTGCCTCAACTGGTGCTCGTGATGGCTCGGCCCCGGCGGCTGCGGGGGCTCGGCCCGTCTCGCCCCGCGCCGCAGCCTGGAGGGAGGTGACAGGGGTTAATCGCCCACCGCCTCCCCTCTGACCCCTCTGTGGGTTTTTCTCTTGTATGGTCATTTAGCCGTCCTCTGACACAAAAGGGAGCGATTAAACACAGCTCAGGCCCTTCATGCTTTAGTGGATTAATTTGCTGATCCCCCACGGATTAAAGGTCTCGACAGGATCAGCGGGAGCAGCGGGGCAGACCCCGGCGGGAGGAGGCCAGTGATAGTCCCGGGCAAGCCCCAGCCCGCAGCAATCCCCCTCTCCAGAGACCTGGCGGTGTCACGGAGCCATGTCAGGGTTCAAGGCATCGGAAGCTCGCCTAAATACCACGTCCCCCGGCCCTCCCGCTCGCTTCGCCCAACAGCCGGGGGACGGGGAGGTCCCCATCGCCCTGCTCACTCCAGCAACGGGAGCAGAGCCCGTCCCAGCAAGGCGGACGGGGCGAGCGTGACCGGCTGCTCCGGAGGAGAGGGGGGGACGACGGTGGTGACTTTGGGGGGGCTGTACCCCAGTGGGGGGAGGGTGGGGGCACAGTCGCCCTCCCCAGGCCTGCGGGAAGCAGAGATTGCATCTGCCTTTAATTACTCCCTCTCTGCATATCAGATGCTCGTGCACCTTCTGCACATGAATGCTGATTAATTGCAGGGTTAGGCTCCAAGGCAGGCCGGACCACATTATTTCTGATGTTTGCTCTTTTCACGAGGAGAATAAATGCCATGAATCCACAGTAATCAGTGGCTTTTAGCTTGTCACTCTTATGACACTCTTTACTTAGACCAGGAAATGGCAAATGTGGTGGAAATAAGAACTTTATTATCTCTTTTTTATTTTTTTTTTTTCTGCTCCCAAAAGGGAGGTGTGTGGCGGGGAGGGGGAAGAAGGTGGTGGGGGCATCTCGCGGCGCGGGAGAGGGAGAAAGCGGCTCCATTTTCCCTGCACCCGAGGAGCCGTGCTTCACCCTGTTTGGTGAGGGAGAGGAGAAACGCAGCAGCATCTTCTTTGTGGAAGGAGGCCAGGGCGATACGTCAGGCTGGGGCTGTCCTGGAGCAGCGGTGGCACCTTGGGGATGGCAGAGCTGGAGGGCAGCAGGGTCTCTGCCACCTTCCGTAGCACCCGTGGCCTTGCCTGAAATACCAAGCGTGGGCATGCACCGTAGGGCCACCTCCGGGGACAGATGTCCCCATGTGCTGCATCCAGCCTGGGTGACATCCCGTAGCCTAACCAAAGGAGAGGAACACCCGCAGCATCTCCCATCCCTCGTCCCTTGCCTTCCCTCGCCGGCAAGCCCCGCTCTCCTCCCCGGCCGAGCCCCATCAGCTCAGGTGGGAAACCCTTTCACCGCCTCCCTCAATGCCCTGCTACCGATCTCATTGCCGCCGCTTAGCTCAGTGCAAGGGCAGCCCTCTGCTTTTCAGCGACGAACATCTGGCGTGCCGCGGGCGGCTGGCCACCGGCCGCCTCCGGCCCCCTCCCCACGCCGCCGGGGATGCCCGCAATTAGGCAGCCCTGGAGCCCCCCCACTCCCCGGCCACGGCCCCGCTCAGGTGAGCGCCCGGTTCCCGGGGATGGAGGTGTAATTAAGGTTAATCAGAGGGCCGGGGGGGTCAGGGCGGTGGTGGGGAGACCCAGCTAGCCTGATGGCGGCCGTAATTAGGCAGCTGTGGAGAAGCGGTTAATGAAGACGGCAACCGTTAATAAAGCTCTTCCTGAGCAGCCTTCTGGCCCGGGTAATTGAGGGATTTGCAAGTGCCATCTCCCCCTTAACCCTGTAATGAGCAGACCCGTGGCGGCCCACGTTAACCCTTCCAGGGACGGAGGCGGCAGGGTCGTCGGCCGCCCCTCTCTCTGCGGGGACGTGGCAGTGGGGCTGGGGTCGTGGGAGGTGGGTCTGAGCCTCTCCCCTTGCCACCGGGTCCCCGGGGCTCCCTCTGCCCCGTGGCTTCCCCGGGAGCCCTTTGAGCCGTGCTCAAAGCGGCTGGCAGAGACTTTTCTCGCAGATGCTGTGGTTTCCCACGCCTGCCTCGGCATTATGCAATCCCCCCCCCCGGCCCTCGCCGCCCCCCCGGCCCCACCACCCACCAGCGCCGGGATGTCATCATCAGCCCAGGCCCTGGGAACCCACATTGTTAGCTTAGTAAATAGAGAAATCCCCACTCAAGCATTGCAAATGAGGGCAGAGGGGGAGCCGGGGAACCGCGCCGGCCACGGCAGGCCGCGGGGTCTCTCCCCTCTCTCTCTCTCTTTGAGTTGTCAGATGAATTCAGTGGTTAACAAAGAGCAAGGGAGGGAGCTGAGCTGCCGTCGCAGCTGGGTAGGGCGGTGAGAGGAGGCAGGACTGCAATGCCATCGCTCCGGCGAGCAGCTTCAGCCCTGTGATACCTGCCGCAGGTGGGCCAGAGCTCAGGGTACCCCCATGGCTGTGCCTGCTGTGTACCCGAGCATCAGCAGCTCCACACTCCAAGGCTCGTACTGCAACAGGGGGTGATGTTTTGGGGGGTGAGGCAGCCAGGGGAAAGGCTGAGAGGGGCTGGGGAAGTATCCCATCCTTGCTTTGCTTCTCTGCTGCCGTTCCCTGGGGTGTCCTGTGGACCCTTGTTGAGCTATGGGGACCCAAATGCTTGTGAGCATCCTGAAAGTGTCAGTAAGGAAGCGAGGCAGATCAAAAGACACAGAAATGCTTTTATTTTCACCTAAAATAGAAAGCAAGCACAAAAAGGCTGCTTTTATAGAGCGGTGGTTCTGCTTCTCTGAATGGGGCATGAAAATCAGCCAGTGAGCGGAGCACGCAGTGCCCAGCACCAGCTCTGGCAGCAGTGATGCTCCTTAGGCTGTGTCACAAAAAAGTCTCTCTTGGCCTTACCAGGAGGTTCTCCTTCACCTCTCCCTGAGGATCCTCCCGTTTCCCTCTGGCTGTGGGTTTCTGCACACACAGGGAGGTGTTGAGAAGGGCACACAAGGTGCACAAGGGCCGAGAGGTGCTGTACGAGTACATCCCCCTTGGTGACAGGGTCCAGAGCCAGGCTCCTCGCTGAAACCGCTGCGTATCCACCTGTGAAAAAAATCAGTCAGGGCAACTGGGAGGTCTTTAAAATCTTTATTAAGACGTTGAGGTGTGGATGCCCCTCTCTGCCAGTTGTCTTAGCCTAGAGCCTGAGAAGGACACGGTAACATGTCAAGAGCTTCACAGATTTTCTTCCCTGCCTTCCCTGTGAGCAGTGATGCTGTTCCTGACACTGAGCAGTGCTCGGGGTCCCATTGCTGCTGTGCCCACAGAGCTGCCGTCCAGGGGGGTCCCTATGGGTGTGCACAGCTGGAGGGTCAGGAGGAGCTGCGAGCCCCTGGCTGGGGCCAGGTATACTGGGGGAGAAGGGCTGAGGTGGGCACACAGCTTCAGGACAGGTCTCTCTCTGATAAAAAGCTTTTGCCGTCGTCAGTGGACAGTCAGGGAAGTCTGCCCAGAGGTGTCAGCCAGGAAAACTGAATGCGCTTTCTCTTCGGCCACTGTGATTTGTGAGGGGTTGAAAGACCTCAGTTGTTGGTTTCTCATACTAACCTGGCTTCGTTGAACTGTTTTGTCAAACTCTTTGAATTGTGTGTTTCTATTATAATGACATGCTGGATTTAAAATTAAAAAAGACCTTTCTGAAGGTGATAGTAAAAACATTTCACTCCAGATCTCTGCCCCTGGTTTCTGCTGCTGCAGCAGGACTAGCAGTGTGTGCAGGAGGCTTGGGGAGACCCCAAAGTCCTGCTGGGGGGCTTGGCAGGGCACTGGCAGCTTGGCCACCCTGGTAATTTGTGCCACTGGGAGCTTGTTAGGGACCAAATCCTTACCCCAGCATAAGCAGGGACAATTGCTATTGCAATCACACAGCCAGAGGCAGAGCTGCTGGGATCCTGCACTGGGAGTGAACTCCACACTCTACCCCATTTTGGGGGGGCACAGCCGGTGCCTGGCACCCCTGTGCCCTCTATGCTGACCCTTGTGCCTCTCCCCAGGCAGGGACAGCCCAGCGGGAAGTGCCAGCCCTTATCTCCAGGGTTTTCCAGAGGAGCCCATGGTGATGCAGCCTGAGGTTCACTCATACTCTGACCTCTCCCCAAATCTCTTGGACTGTCGTCAAGTCAACCCTCTCCCACCAGATTCACTGCTGGTTATACCGGGAGCGTTGGAAGGAGCCAAAACCCACTCCTCTGAGACGAGCCCAAATTGGGGATGGATGTTTGTCCTGCCCGGTACGTTAGTGTGTGGGGAGGGGTGGGAAAGAAGACGCTGGGAGGAGAGAGGAGCTTGGAGCAGCACTTGTATTTGGGAAGGATGATGAAGAAGAAACCACTCGCTGCAGCCCAACAATTGGGGGAGTGCCAGATGCTCTGGGTGCTTCGCATGCATGTCGGGTGAACAACCGTGCTGCGGAGTAAGGCGAGCTCCCAGGATCTTCCAGCCTTACACCTAGGCACCTTGGGAAATTGGTGGCGGCTCAGCCTGCATCCCTCCATCCCTCCATCCCTCCATCCCTCCATCACTCTATCCCTCCATCCCTCCCCAGTCCCACGGGCTGTCCCTGCAGGGCCCCGTGCTGCGATACATCAGCTCCTACGCTCCTGGCACACTGCGGCATCACCAAGTCGGGAGCTGCAAGAAAACCATCACTTCTAGGTATTTTAGGGTGGCTTTTTCTTTTTTTCTCGAGGAGAGCAAATTCCTATTAAATTGTAGATAAATAAAGAGGAGGGAAAAGCTCAGAGAGGACCAAGTGGTCTCCGACAGCTGGTGGCTTCTAGTGGGGAGCATCACAAAGCAACCTGGTAACAAATATATCCTCTTACCAATTATTTACCAGCAAACCTGCTTTGGCAGAGCCCACATAGAATAAAATATGTAGATTTTTTCATGAGAAGGTTTATTTAGGGTTCTTTTGGCTCCATGCTTCATAAAACACATTTACCCAGTCACATACAAAATACATTTATCCAGTTTCTTTAAAACAAACAAAATAACCTCTCCTCTCCATCTGGCCCCTCTCCCTGCTCCTTTCTAGCCTGGTCTGCTTCTCTATTCCTCGCAATATGGAACATGACAGGGTATTTTCAATGCTATTTTTGTCCGTTGTGTCATAGCTTATATTTAAAATAGCATTTAAATCTGCCAAGTAGTGCGGTGTTTTAAACTGCTGTCAGACTGAATTTCTCCTCCTACATACCGCAGATTTCAGCTACGACTCAAAGACAGCTGAGGGAAGCTTTTGGNGGTACGAGCAGAGTTGAAGGATATTAATAGGGTAAAGGGATGCTAAAGGGGCTGGAGGGGGGACACAACCCCAGAGAAAACCAGGGAAGGCGTGTCCGGGAGTGAAACTGCCTTCCCAAAGGAAGCTTTCACTTGGGACAAAAGACTGCAATGGTGGGACTGGGGGTGTCCACCCACCAGCTGTAGGAACTGGGGGGTCCCTGGTCTGAAGGTGCAATGAGAGACCCCCATCAAGTGGCATTTGCTCTGCATCTGGGGTTTACCTCAGGGCTTCCCAAAGTGGGGTCGATCGAGCCTTCAGCGAGAGCAGCCCTAAGGCAGGGGGTGCACTGCTCTGCCTTGTTTGCATCAGCGTTTATGATCTCTGGTCCTCATCATTTATTTTTTGGGACATAGCTGACATCTGGGAAGACCCAGGGCAAAGTAGCATGGTCATGGTCCATGGTCAATGCCCGGAAAAGGGCCCATTCCCACTCCTTACGCTAGCAGGGATCTAGAAATCTGCTTGTCCCTTCCTTCACCACCGTTAATAAACATCCCCGGCAGAGCTGGTTTCGTTGCGATCAAGTTAGAAACATCAGCCTCACCTGTCCCAGCCAAACCCTCGGCCAGTTCAAACCTCCATGACCTCTCTGAAGTCATCTCCCACTGGAGGGGGTGCTCCAGAAATGGGTTTTCTCTCCCATCTAAGCCCAAAGCACCTTTGCTTTATATGTTCAACCTTCAGACCTTTGCTGGAGTAATCATGTTGCCTGGGTGCTCAGTTGTCCCCTTCAAGTGTCCCCATCTACCCATTAGCACATCCCAGCAGCGTGATGGGTCCTGAGTAGCATCTCCCGAACTTTCTCCCTTTCCACCACTCTGCCCCTGCAAGCATTGTCTGTCCCTTGGGCGATGCCATAAGGAGATGCGCCATGCCACCATGTTCCCAGTCACCAGCACATGAATGGCACGGGGATGCCCAGGCTGTGGTCCTTGTCACCATGGTTGCTGCCCCCCTCCATCCCTCCCTCCCTGGCTGCTGCCGGCTCTGCTCAGCTCGGCTGCCTTTGTGGGAATTGCTGGTAGCACAGGGAGGTCCAACGGAGCTGGGGGTGCCCCCAGGCCAAGCCTGGCAGGCACGAGCCCCCACCCCACTGCAGAGGAGTTTGGTGTCTCTTCTTCCCCATCTTCATTTTGGATGCAGGGAAGGACTGAGCAAGAGCAGATGACACTCATGGGGGTTTCCTTCCACACCCCTCTCTGCCATCAGAGCTCCGGGCACAGGGGGTGTGGGGTCTCCCCCAGCCCTTTGCACAGCCCTGCACCTTCCCCAGTGCCCCATGGGGCCCCTGCCAGGCCCTGATGGATGCCGGATCCTCCACGGTGCCTGGAGAGGCGGGTGTTTCATGGGGTGCCCTCAGCCTGCAGGTGCCCCCCGCTTTCCGGGAGGGTTTGAGTCTCTCTCCTGCAGCCGTCCTGGGCAGAGCACCCGCACACAGGCTCATTTCTTGCTCCGTCTCCGCCGGTGTCTCACCCTCTCCTGGGACACGTGTGCCTGCCGTTGATATCTCCTACCCATCCTCTTCTGTCAACACCGCCTGAGGAAGGGACAGATTTAATTTTTAGCAATGTGTCCTCTATGTCAATAACTCCCCCTCGTCCTCTCCTGGGCGGCAGGACTATCTGCTCACCCATCTCCTCCTCCCTGCTCCGCAGGCAGCTTTCCACTGCCTCTCCACTCTCTCTCCTTCACCTTTTTCCCTTCTGCCTGGAGTTTTCCATCGCTCGTCCTTGTTCTCAGAGGGAGAGGTGACCATTCCCTCAACTCCTTGTTGTTTCACCCAGTGCCACATCCCTCGGCGCAACCCTTTGCCAGTCCCAAAACCAGCTCTGCCAGCCCCAGGCTGGGATGGCAGAGGTGTCTGCGTTACACCTCACGGCTCGCCGGGCTGAGACAGGACCAGCTTTGGGATCTCTCCCTTCGGGATCACCCCGTGCTCGCTCCCATTCCCCAGCTCAGTTCGGGACGGGGCGATGCACTGTGGGTGGGGGTGCCTGGTTGGGTTTGGCTATTTATTCCCCCAAAAAAGGCAAGGCTGGGGAAGGGGTATGGCCGGCCCCGCCATCGCATCGTGGCGTGTTAATCAGCCGCATTAAAATTCCGAGACAGCTCCTGCCAAAGTGGCTGCGCGCTGTGCAAGGTGGCTGGGAAACGCCGGGAGCCGTGACAGGCAGGCGCGCGGGCAGACAAAGAGCTCGCTCCGTCACTCCGGGTCTGCTCCGGGAGGAGAAAACCAACACACCCACACACCCACACACACACACAGACACACACACCCCCCTCTCTCCACGCTGCCACGCAGCCCCACGCCAACCGGCCACGCTGGTGCCACCGGCGAGCCCTAAGCGAGCCAAGAGCGTGGCGGCTGGCGAGCTCGTTGGCATCCCAGCACCGGGATGTCCAGGCCGGGTTGGCATCCTGGCTGACCCCATGGGCAACCACGGGGATGGGTGGTACCCACCATCGGGGGGTGAGGGGGGACCAGGATGTCACGGCGATGGGGATCACCCGCTGCTCAAGTCCCGGCATCCCCTCCCTGCCTGGGCGGGGGGTGGGTGTCCCCCTGGGGCCGTGAGCCCCCATGGCGAGGGTCCCCCCCCAAAGGCCTTGTGTCCCCCTCCAAAGCCCCTGCCAGCTGTAGTAATGCATTTTGCCACAGGGTGCCACTATGGCAAAGCTGTAAGGCCAGCCGGGCCCTGCAGCCCTGTTGTATAAGCCATACCTGGCCTTACCCAGGGTAGCCCTGGTTTTCTTGTTCCCCTCCGCTCTCATCTCCCCCCACGACCCCCCCCCGTAAGGAAACTGCAGCAAGAGCACCCCAAATATTCATCCGAAGGGGACGGTGCTGCCGGGTGACCCCTGCGCGGCATGGCAGAGGAGGGGATGCTGCAGTCCTTGGGGTGTCCTGAGAGTGACACGGAGGACAGCGGGGACTGACGTGTCCCCGGTGTGATGGCATCGCTCTCTCTACACCAGATGCTGCACGGAGGAGGGATCCCGGAGGCTCTGTGGGACTGTGTGCCGTGCCAGCGAGCGAGGGGGATGCTGCATAACCCAGGTGTCAAGGAACAACGTGCCCACCCTGCTCCTCTCCTGCATTTGGGGTGCTGGGCTCTGGGGACACATCTCCTCAATAAAGCGGGGCTGCCTCCATTGCTGGGGGGCACACAAGGGGCC
>VXAK01003242.1:0-12894 GCA_013399435.1 Arenaria interpres
TTCTATGCTTCTATGATTCTATGTGGGAGAAACAGCCAAGACCAGTGCCATCCCACACCGGCTGCCCCACAGCTGCAGCTCCAGCCCAGTATTCCCCATTTTATGAGTTAAACAGGACAGCAACCAACCTGTCGGACCACCAGCTCGATGGCTCGGATGCCGCTGGCCTGGGCATCGCTCTCCAGGGCTTGAGCACGTGGGACAGGTTTAATAGCAGCAATCTGTTTTTGAAAACCCCATCTACTCCCAGGAGGAGCTCAATGCACTCTATCTTGGGGGGAAAAGTGAAAAAAATAGATTTCTAACCCTGGGGGATAAAGGAGGGGGGGGGGGAAATAGAATATTTTTACCACTTTCTAGGCCAAAACTAAAGCTAAGAGGAAAAAAAAGCACCAAGCAGAGGCTCCAAGCGTAGACCATGACCAGCAGAGAGAGCGGCTTCCTCTAAAGGGCTCTGGGAAAACTCACAGGTTACCGTGACGCTGGGCTGACCCTTCAAATATCATCAACAAACACACAGAAACACAGAGCCATCAGAGACAACAGTTACATTCATGCCCACAACGGTCTCCCCTAAACCCGCAGCTGGACAAGTTCCCCCCCGAGCAGTTTGGCATGTTAAGAGATGCTGCAAACACAAACAGCAGCAAAAAAAGCAACAGAACCCAGCTCCCAGCTCTGCCCACTCCCTTTTGCCCAGGAGGGCACTTCACTGAGCTCGATGCTTACTGGTTTTGAGCCCAGGCCTGGGGTGGGTGAAAAAAAGGTGGGTTTGGGGACTCCATTGCCAGGAAAGCCCAGAGCCCCAAGGTTCTTCCCCCCAAGCACTTCCCAGGGACGTTGAGAACAAGCAACTATTTTTCCTCCTGGCACTTTTGGTCTGGGTGCAATGGCTGGAGGTGGCGGTGGATGGAGCCTGAAATGGCACCGCTCCACGGAGGAGCCGTGGCTGGATCCAGCCTGGGGAGAGCCCCAGGGGTTTGATTCGGGGGTGCTGAGCCCCGGCCCGGCTCAGTGCTGGCCCAGCCAGCTGTGGTCATTGGGGGCTGGGGACAGGACGGGACCCCCCACCCACCCAGGGGCACCAGTACCCAAAACCAGAGCTTGACCTGCCCAGGGACCCTCAGTCATGGAGCAAAACCCGCTGCGGGGAGGATCGGGGGGCGCCAGACCCTTCCCGGCAGCAAAGCTCTGTCCTATGGGTGCTGAAAACATGGAAGGGGGGGATGGAGGCTCCAGAGCCCCCCAACTGCCATTTCCCATCCAGGCGATGTCCCCAGGAGCCTCCTGCTCACTTCCCGAGGCAGCGGCCAGCACACCCCTTCTCTTTCATAATGAAATAATTTATTTTCTAACAGTCGAACAATACCGAAGTATCCATATACACAGCAAAGGTCTCCTAAAACACGTAGTTTCTAAAAATGCGTGTGCTAACTGTATAATAAAAAGCACCATTAGATGGTCTTGACACAGGATTCCGAATGACGACAGGGTATTTACAGCAGGAACCGAACGGCTGGAAACAGAATTCCTATTCTCCCATCTGCCGCTCCCCGGCTCTTGACTGACCAAAATAAAGCCGATGCTCTACAGGTTCGCTTCTCAGGAAGCAAAAGGTTAGGAGAAAAAGATGGAAAAGCACAAATAAAATGCGTCAGAGAAAACCCAAGCAATGCCCGGATGGTTCTGGATCTGACATTTCGGACGGCTCACATACCGCTACGCTGGAGAAATTAAAAAGATGAAAGAAACATTGCGGTTTTCAGCCGTAGCCATGGCAGAGCGAGGACGTGGCGCTTCCCGGGGAGCAAGCGACGGCAGGCGATGTCCCAACCTTCTTTATGGGGGGAGACAAGTCGAGGAGCAAAGCACCGGGGCAGCAGCGGGCTCCGGAAGGATTCGGATAGAGCCCCGTTCCCGGCAGCTTCCCATTCTCTGCCTGGCCATGGGTCCTGTCTCTTGCCACCCAAAGCAGCGGTTTGAGATCTGCCTTCTGCAAGGAAAATGGAAAGAAAAAAAAAACCCACAAAAAACAAACAAACAAACAAACAAAAAAAAAATCCCAAAAAGCGTGTTTTCGACTCACGTCTGTCTGTGCAACGATCCGTCGTAAACGTGGGGTGTGCGAGCAGCTCCTCGCATCCCCTTTTTTATTTTAATCACAATCTACAAAAATGTCCTTCCTGCAGCTTATTTCTTAGGAATGCTGGTGGATCAGTGAATTCCAGGAAAAGGCTGGCACAGCTGCCGGGCGCCTCGGCTGACGAAGCGGGGGGACCCGGAGAGAGCGAAAGCCGCCGGAGACGGTCCTGGCCGCTTGCCGGGAATCAACCGCCGGATTTCCAGCCTCCTACCAGGTTAGTGCATCATTTTGGAGGGTTCCCGTTTCTCTTCGCCCACAGGCTGGAGAGGAGCACATCCCAACAGTGCAAAGGTCCGATAATTATTAGTTAGGGAGAAAAAAAAAAAAGAGGGGGGGGAGGAAAAAAAAAGAAAAAAAAAGCAACCCCCATGCAGCGTTTCACCGCGAGAAAAAGGTGGGCAACTCAAAAAGGCACAACACTGAAGAAAAATAATTATTTACGCCAAATTGATACCTTAAGACTCGGCCTATCTAAACAACAAAAATCCACTGTTTTCTACCTCCTATTGAACCCCGACGGTCCTTTCCCAATGCTGGACGTCACCCGTCCCTGCTCAAGGGCAGCGAGAGCTGTGGCTCTGGGGGGACTCCCAAGGCAGTTTTTGAAAGAGGGCGAGGGAGGGCTCTCGGCAAACCCCTCAAAGTGCTGATATTCCACTTCCTTTTCTCTGTGCTTCTCATCTTTTTGCCTTTTTCCCCCCTCCTCTTTTTGAAAGCGTGGGGATTTTGAGCTCATGCAGCAAAGGCTGGTGGCCTCGGGTGTACCAATGCTAAAGGCATCCGAGCCACGGGTGAGTGCAAATCTGTTGGATGTCGGAAAATTCCGGCTGCTTTAAAAAAACCAAAAGAATCCCTCATGGTTTTGTTTTTTTTTTTCTTCTTTTAAAATCCAGAAGGTGCAAAAAGAGCTGAGACTTGGGAGTTTTTATCAATCCGTTAGCCCTGTCTCCCATCCTTCTTGCCTCTCAAAGATTTCAAATGATCCAAAAATAGACTGAGGATATTAAAAAAAAAAAAGTAAAAAGAAACTGAGTTTTATATTGTTCACTTTGTGGAGTGTCTCGGTGGCTTTCGGCATTTCGGAAACTGTGTGAAGGGACTGGTACAGACCGCGGGCGCAGGGGATGCCCGGTTTTGCCTCCCACCACTAAGAAAAGCCCTTGGAGAGTGAAGCAGCTCCTCGCCAGGTGCCGACGGGGATCAAGCGAGAGGTTTGCTGAGGGGGTGGGAAGGACCTTCAACCGGCTCAAGGGGAAAAGAAACATCTCTGTTAGCGGACCTCTATGTATCAAAGTTTCCAGAACATCTATAAAAGCATTAAGTCGTAAGAATGTTATCTCCAGTATGTAGAAAAAGGAATAAATACTCTTTAGAGGTTGCGTGTTTTCTGTACACTTCTGTGTGCTCTCAGGTCGGGAACCCCCTGTTGTCGGGGCGGTGGGAAGGGCTCTGGCCCTTTCTTGGCATATTTGGGTTTCTCTCCCTAAGGCGGCAACCAAAATCCTTCGTGAGCCCGTTTGAGTGCCTGAAAAGATCTCCGCCAGCCAGAGAAGTGCTTCGGTGAAGATCCATGGGGTCCCCTTGGGCGCTGACAGCTGGAGGCTGCCCCACTCCCCCTCACTGTCGGGTTATTGCTAAACTGTCACGTGATGGATTTGAACGGGGCCGGGCATTGCTTCTGTGAAACAAATGAGGCATCATCTTTGTTTTTTGTGCTAAAGGGATGGAGATAATCTTTGTTCATCTCTCCGAGGTAGAAGAAATTTGTCCCAGAGACAAGAAGGGTGAAAAAAATTCCAGGAGCGCTTGCCTGGAACAGCGATGTGCAGCCATGAAGCAGGAGGTGGGAGGTCGCACAGGATAGGGACAGGGACTGTTTGGTTTCAGGTAGGACAGAAAACTTCCCAGACCGAAGGCGTCTGACCTCAGCCTCTGTGAGACAGGGGATGGGGAGTGCCAAGCCCTGCAGCCCTCCCCGAGCAGCGTTCCCTGTGCCGGTGAGGCTCCGGGATGACGGCAGGGCTGGGCTGGGTTGTACGTGGCTGCGCTGCCACCCTTGATATTTAGAGTTAGCGGAGAGGAGCCCTCTGAGCAAGGCGCCGGAGGCTGGTGGTGCAATTCCTGCACCCACCTGAGATGCGACACGGATGAAACGCTCCACTTGCCGATCACCAACTTGCCTCCTCTCTATCCCAGACATAAACTACGCAAGAGGTCACCTCTGCCTTCGGATCCTCACCCAAAAAACTCTTACATTTGGGCCCTGCTACCGATTATCGGGTACGTGATGTTGCTGGGCATACGCAGAGTAGATTGGGAATACCGTGCGGTGACAGCAAGCCAAAAATCCCAGCGGAGGGCTTTTGAAGTTGCTGTTACTGCTGCGATATTCTTGGGGACAACAAAATGTGGCTGGAATGTAGGGTCTGGCAGAGAGGAGTTTCGGACGGGAAGAGACGCCGGTGGATGCAGGCGGAGGCGAGCTCCGGGGAGCAGGTTGCCAACCGCAGCCCTACGCCAGGCTCTGGGACTTCGGCAAAGCTCAGCTTCATTTCAGTCGGCAGTTCGTTAAGATTTTTTTTACGTGCAAGAGAATGGTGGGACGGTCCGGTGTGCTACCTAACGAGATCCAAAAGGGGAACGGCGACGGGTGAAACAGCTGCAGGAGTTGCTTCTTATAGACCGAGAGAAGGCTTGTGATTGCTCTGCAACTTCAACCTCTTCACGCCAGAGCTGGAATAACCCTCATCGCTACAGATGCTCTGCAGGCTCCCTCTTTCATCCGAGTCGCTTGGACTGCTGCTGCTCCAATCGAGGTCCGCAGGAAGATCATCCGTGCTCTCCACATCCACATCTATCTCTTCTGCAGGAAGAAGGGTTAAGCGTTACAGCACGGCCAGACAGACCTCTTGCCAGCCAGCCCCACTCCCTCCTGAGGGCAGGGTCTCACCTCTATCCGAGTCTGAGCGCTCCGAAGACACAGTGGATCCGATACTGTCCATCCTTATCCTCTCTATCCCCAGCTTCTCCAGTTGCCTTTTCAGGTGCCGCTGCTCCCGCTGCAGCTTGTCTATTTGGTGTACGGCTTTCCTCTCATAGTCTTGAAGCTGCTGCAAAGGATGAGAGAGAAGACACCCTGAGCTCCTCAGCCTCCAGCCACATGGGAATCATCGCTTTCCCTACCCACACCACCCAAATGTGACTGCTGCCAGCTACCGAGGGGCTCCCCAGCTTCACCACGCTCGGGACATCGAGCACATGAGTCGTATGAATGCAACTTTCATCCTTCCAGGAGCTGATGGACGTCGAAGCAGGGTGCAGCCCCTGGCCTAGAGATGGAGAGGTCCGGACCTGCTCCAAAGCTGTTGGGGAAGGCACATAAAGGACACTTCCCCCTCCAAATAATTTACATGCTCAGCTAGGCTGGAGCCAGCCCCATCCTATTTATAGATTTTTAGAGTCTTTGATAACCAGGGAGTCGAACACAGCCCGATGCCCCCGTTATCTCTCAGCTCATGGAGATCTGAATACGCCCAGTGAGGAGAGCCCTGACAAATCAAAGTCTAAAGGACAAAGAGTGAAGTAGGAAATACTGTAGAAAAGAACGGAAGAAAAAACAGCTGTCCTGCAATCCTGCAGCCAGTCTCATCCCTACGGCCTCCAGGCATTGCTGCGGTGTGGGGTACAAAGCAGAAATTTGGCTGTAAAACAGCATGGCAGCCCTCTGTTAGCCTGTTGATAAGGAGAATCACATGGACTCACTGTGCCAGCTGCGAGAAGGGCAATACCAACCCGCGACAGTATTAATCTCTGTCAGTATTTCCAAAACAATGTCCTGACCCAGCCGTTACTTCCATCCCAGCTCGAGGATCCAGGCGCCCAAAGCCCTGTGCCCCAGGCGGTGCTGCTGCTCTTCAAACTGAGCTCGGCACCCACCCCACGGGGATGGAGCCCCATTTCTTGTGTCTCCCACAACGGGTGGGTGCAGTGGCACTGAATGAGCCCACGCTCACCTTGATGTGCAATTTGGCTTTCGTTAGTAAACTCAGGGTGGTGTGTCTGCTGGCTTCGGGTCCGAGCGGTACAATCCCTTTCAGCTTCTCCAAACAGAGCCGCAGATGGGCACGCCTGTGAGAAGAACACACAACATGCTCAGCAGTCAGGTACCTGCTTCCCAAATGGCATTTCACCCCTGCAAGCGTGGATAATCAGGGTGGTTGGAAGCTAAGCCAAGCCAGACACCTTCCTACACTCCAGTGGGTTCCATACACTGGGTGAAAACTGCAGCCAGACAAAAGGACATCTCTGAAAATCCCAACTCCAGCTTTGGCCAACTATGACAAAACCCTGCTGGGCTGTCAGGACACTTCCTGGTGAGGAGCTGCCAAAGACATTGACTTTTTGGGTTAGAGTATCCACTTTTGGTCTTTCTCCTCCCAAAAAGCTTCCCTTACAGGGATGCTGTTTGGTCACCACTTTGCTCTGCCGACAGCTGAAGCCGTCTGGGCTGACGCCACGCAGCTGTAAAGCCAGTGCATCCCTTGGGAGCACTTTCTTTCCCTGTTTGTAGTAGGGACGGGCTGGTTTCGGATCCATCGCCTTGGCACGCGTGGCTCAGGTCAAAACAAAACCAGCTCCCTGAGGGAATGCTGGCCCCAAGTAGTACCACGTTCCTCGGCTGCCAGAAGCCTGCCAGGAATCCCTCCCTCCCTATAACACCTGGATTTTGTCTGCATTAACACGCCGGCTAACGCTTCACTGCGTGCATGCCGCTGCCAAGGGAAACTCTGCCTCCTCCAGGAAGTTCCCTTTATCCGTGGATAACCAGGATGCTCCCAGCATGGGCTGGTTTCCCTTCCATTCGGCACTCCAACCCCAAGATTTAGGTCACATTCTTGGGCACTGGTTGCATCACCCACCTTTGTAACACCCAATCGACACAGGCAGCTGCAAAATGGGATTTTGCAAGTACCTGCCTATCTTGTTTTGGGCACACTCGGAGTAAACAGGCATTTGCCTACACAAAGTACCTCCTGAATTACAATTCAAACAAAACATGTGATTTTGACTGTTCGGGTGAATCCCAAACACCGACAGGCTCAAAGATGAGCTTTTGCAAAGATTATTTTCCTGAGCAGGGGAAGGAAGAGCTGCCCGGAGCGGTGCAGACCTGTCTGACCACGCTGTGGTGGCTTACAAGCGATTTACCTGCGAGATCTACCGATAAGGAGCCAGCCCAGCCACACTCTGTGGGGGCCGTGGCAGCCAAATCAAAATCCTCAGCTACCTCTGCTAAAAAATAAAGCCTTGTCACGCTGGCCGTTCACACCAGAAAAAACAACAAATGGCACAAAACCAGCCCGCCCTGCCCAGCAGAAGTTACGCAGAGGGGAGGGAGTGCAGCAAGTTTCTGGGTTACACAATGCCAGTGCTGGAGTAAAACTGGGGTTTCTGCTCCGAAATCAGAGGCACAGCATATGTAAAAGCTTCTGCCTTGCTTCACCCAGCTGAAACTGCTGCCAGGCTTAAACCCCACCCCCAAAATCCCACTGGCTCTTAATAATAATAAAAAATAAAGCCCTCAGAGGATTCGTTTCCTGGGCAAAGGACCTTCCAAGCCCCTCGGCTTATTTCATTGACCTCGTCCTTACACTCCCTGAGACATCTTCTCATTGGTCTCCCTCTCCATACCAAGCCCAGCTGCTCCTCATGCTGGGGAGGGGGGGAGCTGGCAAACTTTGGTGAAGATTTGCTGGCTTAACCGTTGGCTTAAGGTATCTCTAACAAGGAACGAAGAGGCGCGTAATCTCTGTGCAGAGAGAAGCTCATTTCTCCAGCCACCCTGTTTGAAGGGGTGGAAAAGACGGAGCATTTACTGTGCTCGCTTGTGCAACGTTACCAGCGGGATTTCGACACAGCTCTGCTCTAAACAAGGCCAGAAGGAGGCAAGGTGAGCCTGAAGTAATCAAATTATAACTTTCTCAGCCTTCTCAAATGAGGAATAAATGGCCCATGCCTTTTCTAAGCCGTGTCACTTGGGACACTGCCTCTTAAGACACAAACTGACCGAGTTCACAAGAATCCTCCGCTGGCAGCAGGACATCCAAGCCATGCTGAGAACAAGAGCAGCCCACGGAGCCCACAAAGCCATCTTTCAGCTGGACCGTACCAATCTGTCTCAAATAATCAGTTATTTGTGTGCACAGCTCCGTCCGTGTACCTACAGCCTGACTATGGGCAAGCAGAGGATGCTAGCCATCCCCCGGCACGGGATTGCCCCCAGGAATTGGGAGAGGGCTGGAAACCCTTCTCCCTGGCAAGCTGAGAGGCAGGACAAAGGGTTTCGCTTGTGAACCAGGAGCTGGCAGAGGAGAGAAATATCATTCCCACCTCCTTATTGCACAGCTGCTCCAGCAGCCGAGGACAAGGAATGCCTCAAGTTCAAGCACTCACCTTAGGCCACATCAGGAACCTCCTTGGTGGTCACTTTATCCCACCATCCCGTCCCTTCCCACCTACTCCCCACCTCAACGCCACCTCAGCTTCCCAACCCCAGTTGCAAACCCCTGGAAGAACAGCGATTCACCCAAACCCAGCTCCTTACGAGGCTCCGACACTCACCTGTTCTTTTCCATCTCATTGTGTGTCGACCTGAAAAAAGAAAGAACAATTGGTGAACTCCTCCATCTGACTAAGTACACGGCAATTAGGATTAACACACGGGCTTTAGTAAATGCTCCCCAGAAAACCTGCCAACCTCGGGGGCTTTCAGAGCCACTTGGTAGCCCGGGGACGGCGATAACGGCAGAAGGGATGCAGACAGCTCAGCGCAACGGAGAAATTGCAAGACAAATGGTAATAAAAAGGCCAGTGAAACCATAAAATGGGATTTTAATGAGGAGAGGCTCCAGTTTTAGAACAAGAACTAGGATTAGGACCAGGATTAAGCAGCGGTATCAGTACCATGACGCAAGAGAGGGTACGCCACCCAACAGCGAGCGTTTGCTGGGCCTGTGGTGGAAAAGGGGAAGCACCAGCCCTGAGAACACAGGGCAGAAGGGCTGATATCCGGGCAGGGGGAGGGAAGTTGCTCCATCGCAAGACAAACCTGCAACCGAGCCTCTATCGGAAAGAAAGTGGGTTTTCGGACAGCGCAGGTGCTCTGCTGAGCTTTTTTTAAAAGCAGCTTCTTAAAGACTTCTTGCACAAGAAGGGCAGAGAAAGCAAGAGGAGAATCTACAATTCATGGCATATAAAGTGAAGAGATGGGGGCCAACAGCACGGGTGCTCGGTGCCACCTTTGGGGAAAACACGCTGCTTTTTGAAGGCTGCACAACGTCTGAGAGGTCGTGTCTCGTGCCAGGAGCACCAAACCAGCCCTGGACACGCCAGCCATACAAGATGGGGACTGGGAGGGAGCCCCCAAAGTCCTGATGACATTCATGCCTGTCTCCACTGCTCAGCTGGTCGTCTCTCTGCAAAACCAGGGTGAGCTGCCAGGAAGACAAAGTGTAAAGAAAAGATTCCCTGTGTCCAACAACAGGTTAGCAGCTCTTAATGAGAGATGCCAAATGTGATGTTAAAACCCAGGTGGGCAATACGTCCATTTACAAATGCGCCCCAAGCTCCTAATTTCAGCGAAGCTAAGAAAAGGCAGAAAACACAAGCTACTACTTATTTTCTCTCCATCGGAACCCAGAACAGCTACACAAGGCCATGTTGCTTGTGTCACCAGGACTGAAGCTCAGGGAAGAGCCGCTTCCCTGCCCGGGCTCTCCTTAAAAGTTTGAGAAGCCACCTACTCTAATTTAAGAAAAATGTAATGTGCTTGAAAACCTAAGGAGGTGGAAAACCCACTGGTGTTCAGATAAGGACACCTACCTGGAAACCCCCAGGCCCTGACGCTGAAGGAAAACAAGGGATGCCACCGACACACTGGTTGAAGACGCTTGCTGGAGTCTTCTTCGCTTGGCCAGCAGCGTTTTGTGATGGATCACCATCGGTCAGGAAGCCATCACAGCCCTCCCATCTTTCTAAGGGGATTCATCTCAGCCCAGCTCCTGTTTGCTTTCTGCTGGCACCGGTTGAAGCAATCTGCTCCCAAAGGCCAGCATCCTGCTCACAGGAGATTGGAGAGTCCAGAACCATTCGATTCCAGTGGAGAAGCTTCTCACTTAAACGGACGGGCGTTGTCCCAAGTTGTCCTGAGCAGAGCATCTCCAAACAGTGGGGAAGGACTCAGGTCTTCGGCTTCCATGGTGTCTATCTCTCTATTGAACTTTCTTTCTGGATAAAAGTCCTGTGTTTCACACCAAACCTTTCACCCCAGCGCTTGCAAACCCCATGCAAGGCGACGGATTGCAGCAAGCCTGAGCTCTCCCCTTGGTCATAAATAAACCAAACACCTTTTGAGCATCGGTGCTGACAGAGATGAAGGCTCCCATCACCACTACACTTTTATTAATAACAAATTCCTTCCCTCTTCCACAGCTTTGTTTCACAGTCCTTCTTAGCCTGAGAGGTTTTTTTGTTTTTTGTTTGAATCCGCAATTGCTAATATTTAGAAAAAGGTTCCTTAGTTGACAGATTTTCATTTTGGATAAAGTAAAAAGGGAGAGGGGATCAGAGGGGATGGCAGCTTTACCCCAGGGCTGGCAGAGCGCTTGGCTACGTGCCCCCAGAGCCCATTCTGAGCACCTTCCTGCCCACTGAGCCGCTGACTGTGCCTCTCGCTAGCTGAAACCTTGCCTTCAAGCCCCAAAACTTCAGCTGGTCACCAGTGTTGCCTTTGAAACACAGTCTTTTCTTCTGCAGACCATAACAACAAAGAAGGTAACAGCATGTGCTGCAGCTATCCCTTATTTTCTTAATACAATGCAGACCTTTGCTCTGCTGTGATGATTTGCCTTAAGTGAAGAACAACCTCCAAATCTTCCGAAAAGGAAATTTGGAGTGTGTGCAGGGGCAACAAACACCCATTAATTCACTCAGAGCCTGCTTGAGAGGAGATTGAGAGACCTCATCTGCCTCCTGCTCCCCTAACGGGGACCAAGCAGCCCCGAAACCCCAGCTTGGGAGGAGACGGGAACGCCCCGGCTCGGGGAGACAACGGGGCTCAGGGTACGAACAAAACTCATGGGGCGTTCCAGGTGGTATTTGTTGTTACAGCAGCTACCAAAGGTCAGCTGTCACTGCGTAACACAGATGAGTTTGCTCCCAACCAGGAAAATGTGACATATCTGGTGACATCGCCGCATTGCTCCTCCCTGGGCAAACAGCCTAAAATAAGCCAGTCAGAAAGGAAGTGATTGGCCACCGGTGACGTGTCGGGATGAACCTGCTCAGACTTCACTCTGCCCGATGAAATTTCCCTCGTAGCAGTTTCAAGGGGCTAGATGTCATGTCCCAGCACAGAGGTGGCATTCCGGAGCTGGCCCTCCTGAGAGTCAGCCGAAAATTTCCCCTCAACAACACCTTAGTGATTTTAATGTTATTAAAGTGAGCAAATAAAGCACAATGGGTGCTGGAAAGAAAGAAGTCCCCATGGTGACTCTGGTTTGCACCATGGCACAAGTGTCAACTCTGAGGTGACAGTTTCTGTCCTACAAAACAGATAAGCGAGCGAATTAAATGAGACATGGGTGAGTTAAGTGATTAATCCATGGGCATGGGGAGGCATAATTAAATATTCCCCCCAAAAAAAACCAAATCCAGACTGGTGGGACTTGCATATTTAACATCAGCAAGGAATAACATGCGTCAAGGCTCTGGATGGATTTCAGGGAGGATAATTAACGAATTTCCTTTTTTCAAAGGAAAGCAGGACCAGGTGATTTAAATTAAGTGTCGAACAAAACCCAAATGATTCCCTGCGCTTGGCCAAAAGCGTATTAGAAAAATCTTGCTTTCTTTACACGAGAATCCTCATGGACTGAGAGCAGTTTCACTTCTCAAGCTTCAGCATAAGCAAGCCTGAAATCAAAAGCCCAACTTCCACATTCCCTTCAAGCAAACTCCTCCGCCACGTCAAACGGTTGCACATTTCCTACCCAAATTTGCCCAAGACGGGAGGTTTCCCCTCACGTCTCGCCGGGATGTTCCGGAGAGACACTGGCCTGGGCCGGTCTGAATTTGGGGACGGGGGGACCGGGGGGTGCCGACAGGAATCTCTCAGCAGAGGCATGAAGGGGAAAGGGGTGGCAGGGCGGTGGTGGGGGACCATGGAGCTGGCAGGATGGTAGCACAGCCCAAGCACCTGGTGACAGGAGGGCCAGCACCCCATGATGGCAGGACCTTACTGGATCCGGGCACCCCATGACAGGAGGGTCCCCCAGCCCTGCCAGGTGCCCTGTGGATGGCAGGATCCTACCAGATCCCAGGCACCCCCTGGCAGGAGGGTCCCCAGCCCTGCCACAATCCCCACGACGGCAGGACCTTACTGGATCCAGTCACCCGGTGACAGGAGGGTCCCCAGCCCGGCCACACGCCCTGTGACAGTGGGACCTTCCTGGAGCCCCAGCACCCCCCTGGTGACAGCAGGGTCCCCCCAGCCCTGCTCGGTGCCCTGTGACAGCAGGAGCTTCCCAGGTTCGCTCACCCGGTGACAGGAGGGTCCCCCCCGAGCCGGGCCAGGCCCTTTAACACGCCCTGTGACGGCAGGACCTTACCGGGCCCGGTGGCCCTGGTGACAGCACCCCCCACCCCCAGGCCTGCCAGGCGGGACTCCGAGCACTCCGCAACGGCCGGGCCCG
>VXAK01003245.1:0-27702 GCA_013399435.1 Arenaria interpres
CTAAATTATGTCTTCTTTTCTAATTAGTGTGTTAAATACTCCCAATTCAATTTAGCCTGAAATTATTTATGCTGATTGACGTTTATTTTTTTCCCTCTACTTCAAGAACCTGATCCAACTCCCAGTGAAGTGCACTGTAACCCTCCCGCTGTTCACAGGGGGAGCTGAATTAAACCTATAAGCATTCTTCTATTCACTCCTCACTCTAACCAGATATGCTTGTACTTTGTTTTCTTCTCTCATTATATACCTCTTCACACAAATTTTTAATTTCCTAATAGAGACACTATGCCTACTGCTGCAAAGTGCCTTAGCTCTATCTTAACTTCCACAGTAAAGGGATTTTTCCTGCTTTGTATGCATAACTCTATAAAAAATAAGTGATAACTATAAACTGTAAACACATACTTCCCACTGGATGATACTGTTTGTGTTGTACAGAGATTAGCATTGATGAATAGGTCCTATGCTTTGAAGGGTTAACACTAATCTGCCAATGTAATAAAACTAAATTGAAAACAGAGTAATGAGTAATTACTGGTAAACTAATTAAAATGAAAATCAGTTAAGTGTAATAAACAGGATTATTCCAGTCTTGGGACATAGTATTTATAAAACCATCAATTAAAGTATAAGAAATTCTTAGCAGGCAGAAAGTGCAAATTTATTGATTTTTTTTTTTCAGAGAAAAATAATAACAAGGCAACCTATATCATACCATCAGGCAATTATGCTTATCTACTAGAGATACCTCATACCTCTAAAGGCAACTAAACCATTAGATATACTCATATACAGATGACTTAAGCTTACCATATCTTCATTTGTGCCTTTTACTTTATACATTGTCCATGACTTCCCATCATTACTGTATGCAATTTTGTAAGATTTTACATATTCTGGACTTCCAATCCTCTTGGCACCTTGAGTTATAACTCCAGTGACTCTCATCTTCTTCTGCAGGTTTATCTGAAAAAACAATACAATGTTATAACTAACCATCTGAGGTATACAATTCTGATTCTAGATCCCTTTGATTCCTTTAATTATTTTTTTTAAATAAATGACAGAAAGGAAAAATGTAGCTGTAGTATTTAAAATACTGTCACTATACACTTGCATTAATCTCTTTTACTTTTCATTCATTTAATGTACTTATGCACATAAATAAATGAAAAAAAATGAACTAAGAGCCTATGCTATGCTTATGTCTTCATGTGTAAGTGTACGCACACACATTATATAGGTCATTACTGGTGTACTACTGGGATATAGCACATTACTGGTACATAGGATTACTGCTATATATTTCCTTCCAAAAAGGACATGCAGAAGTGTGGTAATTTACCAAAGTTTGAATCTTCTGTTCTATTACAAGCCAATTTGTAATCCTATAGACAGGAGCCTATAATAACTTCAGGGTAAATTTCTTTGTGAAAGTAAAAATACATGGATGTTACACAAAGGAAACAAATAGACCTTTCCTTGACTCTCACTGAAAATTCATATATCTAAAGGTCACGGTTGAAATGCTAATCCCGAAACAGTCAATAACAAAATATCAATGGCTATCAATGGGCACGAACATTCCCTCTGTACTTGTCTGGTTGACCTCAACACCTTGAAACACAAAGAAGATGTACAGAGTGTTCAACAAGATTCAGGCAACCTTAATTTTGCCTTCTTTATACATATATGGTATAGGAAAGCCAACCATATTCTCTCAAAATTCAGAATGTGATATTCAAATCAAACAATGCAGGCATCGTCAGGCTCATCCCTGCAAATAAGTCAATCATGAAGCAATCTCTGCCGATTACACTCCCACCCTCTTGCTGGTAGGCAGCTGAAGTCTGTAACTTTTGCATTGAGTGAAGCTTAGCAAAGAGCTGTCATACTGTGAGAACTGCGTGAAGGTGCAGGCAGATGTGTGATAAAAGACGACGAAAATACTAAACAACTGGGACGATGTAAATAATACATTAAACTACATTAGCACTCCCTTCCTCAGAATGAATCTAATCTCTTCCCCCCAGTTAGTGGAGCTGACCCAGTGCACTCCCTACTATTTGGGGTAGCAGCCCCAGTACAGGGATGTGGGGAATCAGAGACAGATCAGGTATCTGCTGTCCAAATACTTTAATCCCTTTATTCTTTACAGTGTGGTCTCAAGATTTTCTCTCACTTGGCAATGTAATCTAGCCTCCATTAAGCATGAAAGATGATCAGACTTCAATGTTTCAATATCTTACTGTGTATACAATAGAAAAGTAGAGAAGGAATTTTATTGCCTTTTTTTTATAGGGAGTCTAGTGGTTCCTCTGCTACTTGTCTGAAATAATCAGGCTTCTGATATTTTTCTTTTTGAGGCAAAAGGAATTTCAGCATAGTTTTACCATAGTTCTCCCTACAAGAAATTAATAAACAATCATACACCACTAAAATAAAAACGGGAATTTTAGAGGTTTATACCCATTGACAGAGGAGAAGCTGCCTATACATGACCAGATTTCTTACAGGATCTTTCTCACAGGAAAACTCAGAAACATTTGCAACTGCAATGGGGAGAATCGACTCACACCAGGTATAAATTAGAAGGGATTCAAGCCTTCTTACAGTCTTGGGAAATATTTTTTTTTCCTTCATTCCAGGATTCCCAGAAAAAAAAAAAAAAAAAAAAAAAAAAAAGAGACATTATCTTTGTAAGATGACAGTTCCAGAGACTACTGTCAGCCCCTTAACTTATTTAAAAATGTAGTTGACATAGAATAGTAACCAGTCAGACATAAAGCTTCTGGAATTCTCTTATGTAGATTTCACTCTCTATATGGAATTTAAGAATATTAAGAAACAGGCAAGTAAAACAATTTTTCATATATTTACAGAATTTTTAATAAATAACACTATCTCCAAAAACAAATTAGAAAGAATAGTAAAAAAGTAACCAATCATTGATTATTTACCTTTTATGTATACTAAGTATCTTCACATTTCACTGTTTGGAAAAATTAAGATATAATGCAAGACCAAATAATTTTTCTTTGATCCAGTAAAGCATATACCTAATATTCTTTCAGCTTCATTCCCAATTTTTCTTGTTTTGAGATGATAATCTAGGGGAGGATTTTTTGGATGAGATTTATGTGGATTTTTTCCCCCTGTTTACTCTTTACTCAGAAAGATTAATTTCTAATGAAACCATGGCTTTAACCATGGGATATTATATTCCTACACTGGCTCCTTTCCACACCCCAGCCTCCATCTCTAATGCACAACCAACCAACCACTGCACTTCAAGAAGCAAAACAATGACAAAAAAAACCACTCAAAAGTAATCTGCTAAAGAGTGTAATACTATGGTAGAAACTCGATCTTGAAAAAAAGAAAAGTCCTACTGAACAAAGGGAAGACCTGGTCAGATAATCATAAAAATTAAGCAAAAATAAGCTAATTTTTAAATACTCATTTAATAGACATACAGTTTATTCTGTGTTCTTTGAATTTCTGGATGTAAAAAGTCTGCCCTTTTTCTGCTATATGCCAGCCTACTTTATACCCTTATCTAGACGTCTATACATATAAGCTATACAATTTTATTTACTTCTCTGTTTTAACAGACAGAGTCTTTCTGTTTAGAGCCTTTCTTGGTCAGTACCCATACTGTGAGTCACAAACTAAGCTTTGGCTTTAAGCAGTTTTGAGCTTGATGTAACACAGGAAATAAAAACAGGATACTTTGTTTTGCAATTAGGTCTACATATTGTCAATGTTTGCAGGAAAATCCCAATGAAAGGGGGAAAAAACAAAGCTTTCAAATCCCTGCAGTTTTCTTACATAGAAAATCCCTATGGGGCTAACGTCACGCCTGCAGTAGCTCCTTTCAGTGCATATGAATACACCAGGAATTAATTGGCCCTTTTTGTCTGGGTTCTTCTATGTACTTTAAATTTTTCAAGTCAGAGCTTAGCAAAACTCAAAATATTACAACTGTGCAATGACTATAATGAAGCAGGTGCTGAAATTTTTCTTACTTAATGTACTTCAGCAGGAAACAGTTCCCAACATGAAATGTGAACTAGCTCTTTTAGCACTAAAAGCATTTTCATAGGTATTATTCTGCAGCAATTGTGAAGAAAAACAGCTTAAGAAGCTCTGCTTTGCGGATTCAGATCTAGGAGAGAATGTTATATATTCTAATTACATGGGTGACTGTGTTATAAACAAACAAAGAGGTGAAAGTCAACAGCATAAGAACAAGAATTTAATGCATCTTTTTTAAAAAAGGTAATCGCTTATTCAGTTATAAAGGACTCCTTATCATGACCTAGATTAACTGGAAAAAATCGACGATGATAGAAGATCAATATTATTTTGAGGGATTTACCCCAGTAATTTAAGATGGTAAAGACCTTGTAAGAAGAAGATAGTTGCATAGAAATTTGATGAAAATACTTATAGCCAGGAAAATGAGACTGGTCAGTGTTATGAGCCCAACTTAACTTTAAGGTTATTTTGAGAGTAACAGATTCAAACTTGACACAGACCCTGTCTGTGGAGCTCCATTCAGCCCTAGATCTGAGGAGCGTTCTGGGTCCAACATGGAATTAGGTTCCACAGGACCTAATACACCCAACATATGTCAGGTTGCCAACGTTCATAAGCAGGTAAAAAGATGCCTGTTGCCTTACATCCTCATGGCACAAAGCACTTTAGGAAATTTGAGTGAGGTGCCATTTAACACCTACAGGTAATGAAAACTGCCTCAAACAGGTTTTGCATTTCAGTGAGGAAGTTTTCTGAATCTACAATAAATAAGGAACACTGAATTACTCAGGTAAAGCTGCATGTAAAGGAAAGACAGTAGTCCGACATCAATTCATCTAAACCTGATGTTATAAGAAATAGATTACATCTACACAATGTTTGGTGGATGATGCAAAATCACTGTGCTGATTGTGTGAAAAGCTCAGCCAGAGCACAGGCGATAGACAGTGCCGAGGGACAATACCAATAAACTACCTCAGAGTCAGTGCTGTATACACTATCGAAGGCTGAATTAATGTGCTGCCAGCCACTCAGTGCCTTCTCTACCATGTCATACTCCCTCGAGTGTAGTTGTATGCTCAAGAGCTGGGGAATAAAATCTTCTCTATCAGTTTAAAAAGTTCCCGGCATTTCTTGAAATTTCTTTCAACAGTGCTCCTTTCAATCACCACAACCATCTTGACTTCATTATTAGACCACTTTTATCATCACAGCAGGTTATAGAGTCATGACCTCTTTCAACAGAAGGAGAAAAACTAACCAACATGCTGTGTTTCATGCTCTTAGCACTGATTCTGTAGGAGTAATTACCTATTAAAAATTTTTCACTAGTGTACTAATGTTCTTGACTGCAAAGACTCACACAAATCAGTTGTAGGATGCAAAATCATTCCATTGTCTACACTGATGAAGATGTAGTCAATCGAGATTTTACTGGAACTTGAAAAAAATCCATTTAAGAGAGGAAATAAGATAAATAAAAAAGAGTATATTCACAAGTGAGAGTGGCAATATGACCAAGGTAATTTTACAAGTTCTTGTAGAGTGTACAGTGCATCATTTTCAAAGGCAGCTCAGAACCAGTCCTGCAAACCTGCATGGTGTGTGAGCAGCTTCACATTTAGATGTGAGTAAATGTAGGACCAGGAGACTGGAGGGAACCGCTTCATGTTTGTCTCCCATAAAAACGGGAGGGTGCTAAATAAACAGTCCAAAGAGCTCCACAAAATAAAGACCAAAAATAATTTCCCAGCATACTTAACAAACCTTAGAACTGTAGAAAAAGGACTAAAAGTCACAGTTGTAATATGTCAATGCAACAGAACAGCAGAGATTAGGGATGGCATTAGTGGAAGAAGTTCATATTCCTCTTCAATCTGTGATCCAATATTAGCAGATTTAGTGTGCAGAAGTTACATACTTGACAAAAAAGACTAAAAAATCAGCAAACTTCCAAGAAATGCTCAGATTAAAACCCTCATGAAACATCTATGAGACTGTAAATGTAGTTTCACATAAGCCTTCATTCATAAACAGAAATGCAATTTATGTAGAACTATGGTGTTTGCCTATTTCAGTTATGAGATAAAATAGCATTGCTATAAATAATTCTCCACCTTTTCTAGCATAAAGTATATGAATTTTTACTAATACTCACTATTATTCACATAACAATAGGGTTGAATAAGGGACCAAGGTTATACCGGCATTCAAAGATTTATTACAGCAACCCTGCCCTGCTGATTTCATCAGTTTTTGAAGGACTGAAATTTAACACATTTGTCCTTTGTTTTTTAAAAGTCATAATTCTGATAAGGCTAGATAGAAAACACCCACAGAAACATTTTCTGATGAAAAATAGGGACAGTTGCCAATGGAAATATTTGCAATAAACTCAGGAGAGGAGTAACCTGATGTGATTCCTGTAATACTGGGAAACTCAGCAAGCCTGAAAGCTCCCTCCCATGTTTCCCTTTCCGTCTTCAAGCACCAGAGGCCCTGAACAGGACTGAACATTGCTGTTTCACCCTGATGTCACATCAAGAGCAAGGGGTTACAGAGCAGGACTCAGCACGTGATGAGGTTTGCAAAGGTTGGAGCAGGTCAGTTACTATTCTCTTCCCCATTGCAAAGTATCGCTGGCACCTGGACATAAGGTGCTGATATATCTTGCCTGTCGGTGGCTTTTTGTTACCCTTCTAATCAGCACTGTCAGCAGAGCTTCTCCGGATATAGTTGAGGGCATTAATGCAGTCAGCATAGTAGCAGTGATATGTGTTTTAACTAGCATCCAGATTAGTTTACGCAGTGATTTATCCACAGTAGCACTCCAGCTGTTGCTGCAGTTCTGGAAGGGGTTTTATTACATGGAGAAAAGCCAACACGTTTTATCTTATAATTGTGATAGTCTAGGAGAACTAACACAGTCATTTGCTATCGGTCACTTCACAAATAATAATTCCTAACGTGATTGTGGGATTGTACCTTGCAGACAAACTAATTAATTACTCAGTTGTTTCTGATCCCAGGCCCTTTTTGCTTCATTTACATGGATGCATATCCAGCAACGTCTCTTCACAACGTTGCTACTAAATCCCTGCAAAACTCACCCTCCCAATTCCGTTGTTTCCAGAGTGCCTTGTCAGTCTATCAGGCCTTATGGTAACAGCAAGCATCTCTCAAGTCTTTCCTATACTCATAGCTTAACATCAGACAACCATCTAAAAGCAACTCATCACCTTTGCGATCTTCAATTAAACCTCTTACATGCTTCAATTTAGGCATGCTGAGTCAGAGACGCCAACTGGCCCACTAATTTAATTTGCCTTTCTGTGAAAAGACCAGAATATAGATTAAACCCTACTTGCACGGAAAACAGTAATACACTGATTGTTCGGCCCATGTAATCCTAATAGGGAGGAACATATGTTATGAATATTACCAAAAAGCACTCACTTCATTTGGCTTTTGTTGAGAACTTTCACTTTATACCTTAGAGAGTTTACATAATTAAACAGACTAAAAACTTGCTTGGTCTGTTTCTTCTTCTTCTTATTAAGTCATTATTTTAGTCCCAAAGGTAGTTGTTATGAATGCCATTAACTGGATGATATGAATTATTCAAATACTGGCATATTTAGACTGTCATCTCAAGAAGAGGCCCATAATCAATCTCACGTTGTTCAGAGGTTTGTAGCCCAGTAAAATTTCATCTCATTTACAAAGTATTGATTAAATGGGTATTCACCTGCAATTTAAGGTTAGTTGAGAAACACTAAGGTTGTTCACTGCTATTATTATTCCTTCATATACCCTGAACTTCTGAATACTCTTCCTGTCTTTGGCATGCTAATGCCTCCCAGAGAGAACTTTTCCAATATGTCTAGAATATTTCTTAAAGTACCAGTCAAAAATGCGTAAACAAAAATGTCAGAGAAAATAGCTATATGTATTTCCACTGCTAAAATAGCTTTGATTAGTAGCTGCTAGAGGTTAGAAAGACAGGATGGTAGACTAAGGTCACAGAAACATACATGCACTCTTCTTTTAATCCTCCATAAAAATCCTCTATTTTAGGGAATAGAAGTAAATTCAAAAAGTATATTAAAATCACCATGAAAACATATCCAGGGAAAATGCTTAATGTGCTCATTGCAAATATCAGAGGTACTTTCCATTGCATCCTTCCCATTTGTTTTTAAAGCACTTTGGTAGACACAGTCTCGTAAAACCTCCGATAACCAATATGACCTGCCCTAAAGTCCAAAAAGGACAACTGAAAAGAATTCCCATTCTGACTTCACTGGGCTTTGTCTAGATCCTGTGCATCTTCTCAGACCAAGAAATATTAAGGAAGAAGGAAATGCGCAGGAAAATGACAAGTTAGTTGCCCAGGGGAAAAAATAATCTTCATTAGCTTTGAATATTAAAGGTGGACCTGGAATTACACCCATGCATTGAAAGATGGAAGCTGAAGCAAAAACTGAAATAGCAGGGAACATGCAGGAGGTTAGACTCACCTGGCACTGTGAGATCTGGGGTTTTGTGATCATTGCATATTCTCAGCTTATTTTAACACCTGGAGAAACTAGAGCTACTTAGTTCTTCCACCAGAACAAACCCAGTAAGTGGTAACAGTGCTATCAAATGGTGCACAAGGGTGTGTAGAGAGCACTTCTTAACCATAATTCAGTTCCTCATCTTTCTTTTCATGCAGCTTATCTACAGAAATTAACCTCGTTATGACTGTAAAGTAAGGGGAAGAGTTTACCCGAAGGGTGATTCCACAGGACACGATTAGCATGGGCTGTGCAGTGGACAGACTTCCCTTCCTATGTAATCTTGGCTATATCAGCCTTGGGAGATGTTGCAAATACCACAATTCAAACCAGGTCTGGATGTTTTTGCAAGGAGTCCATGAGGAACAAGTGACACAGTAGATCTGTGCTTGCAGACTCCCCATGAGTAGCCACTTCTCATGCTTTCACACTTTAGCTACCCTTCCTCATCCAGTAATGAAATGCAGATCAGTAAGAAAATACAGATCACAAAATACACAACTTTGCCCCCTTTCTTCCTTGTCAAGGCAATCCTAATCATTGTATACTTACTTAAAACTTTCTTTTCCAATGAACCTGGAAGCCGGTGCTGGCTTTATGCTGCCTGTCATGCTGACCATACCATCCCTTTGCTCTTCCCTTATACTTGCAATTACCTTGCCTAGTTCGAGCAGAATCTTTTTAGTTGGTAGCTTATAGAGAACCCAAAGCACATTAAATTTCCAGCTGTAACTAGGACTTCTGACTGATCTGGTAACGCTGCTGATAATTAGGTCAACTGTTAGACTGTGTTCATGTTGTGACGAAATTTGTGGGAGAAAGATGAATACTAAAACAGGAGTTTCTGAAAGCAATCCCTCCCACATATTGTGATCTTTGAGAATAATTTGTTAGTTGCTATGAGACTGGTTGTGTAGGGAGAGAGGCCAAGGTTTTAGACGGGCACAAGTGAAATAAAGAGGTAGACTAGTAAGCACACAGAGGACAGATGGCTTTGTGACTGCTGAAAAGACTATGCCACTCATGATTTCTCCACCCACAGATGCTTTTACAGAAAAGGAAAAGGTGGCTCAGATGATTAATCCCTCCTGAACCTTAAGAAATTGGCTGAAAATTGGTTGAATCACAACAAACACACTCATAATACATTTTTCATTATGTCTTGAAATTAATCAATAGAGAAAAAAGTTGACATATAAACACAAGAGGTTACCCTTCTGTGAGAATTTCCAATCATTTTAATTATCTTTTCATTTTTCCTCAAAATACTTTTTCCTTCTACAAAAGTTGACAGGCAATAGATTAGATTAAAAACATTAAAAGTTGCTTGGGTTTGCAATAGACAAAGAAAACCTCCTCAAAATCTGAAAAGTCTCATTGAAAGACTCAAGACTCGACCCACGTCTCTTTATCTTAACCACTCATGGAATAAGAAGGTTTTAAGAGTGCAAGAGTAAAATACACTCCTGTTTCTCAGTCCACAGACTTGATGTTCCACTGAAATTAGAAAGTCTTTGAGACAACAAGCACATGTCATAATTTCCAGGGAAGGTCAAGGAGTAT
Organism: Arenaria interpres; assembly: GCA_013399435.1. Taxonomy (NCBI): domain Eukaryota; kingdom Metazoa; phylum Chordata; class Aves; order Charadriiformes; family Scolopacidae; genus Arenaria; species Arenaria interpres. Next base: position 10,167 of record VXAK01003245.1, read on the forward strand.
GAGTTTACTCTAGCTCTTGTTTTCTGCTGTACTACCATGCTACTGTTTGCTTCCCATGTTTCCAACAGCCTATATAAAACAGTAATTTTTCTCCACCAGCTGCAAAATCGCAGAGAAATAAGCAGGTGCAGTCAGAGACCACATGCTTACTTCTCCACAGCTAGAGCTGTATCAAGGCTTTGCCTCTATCTTCATCCTGCAGATTGCTCTGCACAGCTGTGACCTGCCTATACACATATGAACTCAGCATAGATGTCCTGCTCTGGGTCTCCATCAGCACAGTGGTAAGTGTATATACACGCCTCTGTGCCATGCAAAATTGTTTTACTTTTTCTTGCACTTTATTTCCTGAACCTTAGCTGTAATGAAGTAACTTGAAACAGCTTTTTTCTAGAAGTTGAGCCTAGCAGAAGAGTAACTATAAGTGGGGATCTTTTGCTTTGAGACTTTTGAAAGTGTTTACAAAATAAAATATTACTTGTTTGAATATCACATATCAGCATAGTAACATCTTATGGATTTGGATACTGTCCTCCCCAGAAGAGGACCCTGATCCACACATCACTTCAATACACTTGGTGAGCCACGACTTAGGTGCTGGGGCATCTCCACATGAAACATATTATTAGCACAAGAAACCAGATGGACACACATTTGCTCATTTCAGTGTGTCACCACTTGTTGGTTTGATTAATATCAGGTTGATAAATATGAAAAACCATCAAGTTAAAATAGATGGTGTTACAGCTGCATAAAACAATGCATTTAAAAGTACCGTTACTTCAGTCGTTCAGCTATATTACATGGAGTAATTAAGGAAAGCTGGCATGCAGGCTGACAGAGCATGTTATGGATGGTGTTTATAACAGCATCAAGTTACTGTTGCCATGGGGATTCTAACTCTGAACTCACTGCTTTTGTGTATCTGAAATCTCAATCAAAAGTTGTTTGAATATGTCTTTGTGTGGGTGTTTGTGTCTACAGAGAATGAAACTAGGAGATATACGACAATATCAAACAGATACCAAGTTATGGGACACAAGGGAGTATCTGGATGATTATACTAAGAAGTAGGCTGCCAGTCTTTTTGTCTTCTTTTCTGTTTTGAGTACATAAATTATATCTTTTGCCTGTGAGTTAAATGTATAGATGTTGAGGGAAGTCCATAGCCAGTGGACATTAGTATTGTGTTCGCTGAAATCAGTGAACTTATGGCAGGCTTTGACCAGCTGATGTTCTAATTCCTGCAGTTCAAAGGTTCTACATGGGATAGTTTTGAGAGAATTTAACTGCACTTTTGTTATTAGTTTCTGTTCTCTCTGCCAAGGGTTTTCAGGTACTTGCTGCCACTTGTCAATATCCCCCAAGGAAATCCTGCTATGATATTACGTCAAATTTTGGATTACTGACAAAAAAATAAAGAAGAGCTTTAATAGTTTTTTCAGCATTTAACTTAGCAGATTAAGTCTTCCTATATGGTTCAAGTGACCTTACATGATGCCTCTGAGATTGTTTTTCATCAGGTTCACTTGGCCGCATCATAATAAATTGAGAGCCATATTAAGTAATATTAAATATTTAATCTATGATGACAGGTATTTTTGGAAGCTGATACAACAGTACTCATGAATGAGGAAATGAACTTTGACAAAATGAATGGTTTGACAGATGGTAGTTTGCTTAGAGCTCTTACTAACAGATGTTTGAATGAATGTTCTGCAAGACCTCTGTGTATTTTGGGTTTTAACACTTTATTAGCAAATAGCTATCACCTGGTGTATACTCTCTCTTTGGAAGTTCCTGATGTGGAAACTGCTATTTTTTTTCCCATTGCCTTTCTTGGAGAAGAAATCCCAACACTTTATTCATTCCCGCTTGGGGAATAATGGAACTCTATTATAAGTACATTTTTCATGTGTCACAGTATTTATGATTAGGTTTGTGTGATTCAGAGAGACACAATGAACTATAGCAGTATTAGGGACTACAAACCCCCAAAATGTGAGTCAGAGAACCAGAGATGGGTTTGAAACCACAGCTGGTGTGGGAGACACTTGTGTAAAAAAAAAAATTAAGCTACAAATGAAAACATATATTCTACCTACTAGAAACGATATTCCATTATATTTAGGCTTAAAACCCTCCCAAAAAACCTTCTCAGTAATCACTAAATAAAGAACCAACATAGCTTCTGGAGCAGAAACTAGAATTTAGATTACCTCAAAGTATCTTAATCATTGTGCTGAACAATTTTTACACTGATTTTAAACTATCTTAACGGAAACATCATATCCAAGAACACACCAATACACTATTTAGACCTCAGGCATATTTTTTGTGAATGCTGTATGGGCCATACTTAAGGAAAACTCTTGTGCTCTGTTTTCTCTGGGTGAACATGGCCACCACCCATGCAGCATACAGGCTCTAAGCACGTCATCCAAGGCACCAGACATTTCCATGCATTTCATGCGATGCCCAACATATTGGTCCCTAATTGATCACTCTTATTTCTGCTGTGGTAATAAGCTTTATAAGAACTACATTTTTGTGGCTCTAACTGGACCTAGTTGACTGCACAATTCTAAATTACAGAGGACCCTGGGAAATTTTTACCCTGAATCTGCTGGGGTAGATACCTTTCCACCACAGGTCTCCCTTTTTATTAAGAGATTCTAAAGATTTTAAAAGAGATTCTAACAAAAACCTTCTAGAAATATAATTAAGAATCTTTTTTTAGAACTGTGCAAAGTTATCAAAAAAGAAAAAAGTATTACTTAAAACATGTGAACTGAGAAGGTAAAAGTAAAAGGGGGGTTGGTGTCTTTTCCCAAGTAGCAGGTGATAGGACAAGAGGAAATGGCATTAATTTGAGACAGGGGAGGTTTAGCATGGATATTAGGAAAAACCTCTTCACTGAAAGGGTTGTCAAGCATTGGACAGGCTGCCCAGGAAAGTGGTTGAGGCACCATTCTTGGAGGTATTTAAAAGATGCGTAGATATGGTGCTGAGGGACATGGTTTAGTGGTAACATGGCAGTGTTAGGTTAACAGTTGGACTCAGTGATCTTAAAGGTTTCTTCCAACCATAATGATTCTATGATTCTAAATAAACCAAATGTATTTTAATTTAGGGTAGAATACTCATATATTCAAATTAACAATTAGAAGTTGGGTGGTTTTTCCATCAGACTGTTGCATTTCAAAATATGGAGTTTCACCTGAACTTTGGCATATAGTTTCAGAAAACCCGTTTGCAGAAGAATTCAAAAAATGTTAGAATTAGAATGCTATTTTTGTATGTTCTAAATAAGACTTCTAGCTTTTTCATTTTGAAATCACATTTGAAATTCAAAAATTGACCCCAAAAAGAATAAAAATATGAAATAAAGCTGGAAAAGGGATGAATTATTTGAAAAGTGGATACGGCCCCCCCAGTATTTTAGATATTTTTGTATGCAGTAAAAACTAGGAGGAAACAGCTAACTAATCAACCTGAACCAAATTTATTTCCCATTTTTTGATTCTGCAACCAAACTGAGCAGACCAGCAGTTTTGCAAATGAATCTTTCTCCTTCTCACAATAATAAAATTAAATATTTGAATATTTTATTTAAAAGGCAGTTGGTAACCATACTGATGTCTCTGGAGAAATGGTTCTTACTGTTTTAACAAGAAATAATAAAAAAGTTTTTTATTTTTTTATTTAATAACTTACACTTACAACAAGTTTCCAGCAACAATTAAGGTCTTCAATCATAGTTCCCACACAGTGGCATGATACTCAGTAATTAGTTCCTAATATTCACCATATGTAAGTATGTCCAAATCTGCTCTTGGTGGCTGTGGATTAATACTGACCTTGTAAAAAAATCTATGTCTAGACTACAAAGCCCTTTAAAAAGAGCCGGTAGTCTTTTGTAGACCACTCAAATTATTGCATCATCAGGAACATTCCTCACAGGGATCCTCTTCACATTCACACGGAGGAGACAAGCAGAAATTAAGGAATCTCTTGTTCTCAGACATCAAAGCTCAGTCATGGTGCAACGGTAGAGGTGGCATGGGAACCATTGACCTTTCCACTCCTTTCTTAATCGACTGGCCACAGCCAGGACCAGAAAATCAATTTTACCTCATCCTTTCCTTAATCAAAACTGTCACTGACCATCAAAACATCATCTCTGCCAACTGTGTCAATCTTTACTTCCTACCAGATTTCACTGCACACAGATTTTCACATACCCGGATTTTTTGCCTTAAATCTGATACCTTTTACCATGTACCTCTTCTATGCCTTTACCCGCCTTATTACTTACTTCTGAGACTGTGTTTCTGAGGTTGATATCTTATAGTCCCTGGTGCACTGACTGCCCAATCTAGCCCAGCCTGCCCCGCGATGCAGTGGCAGGAATCACTCAAGATCTGCTGTGAGCACGTTCTCCACTTCAGGCTCCCTGATATAGGTGGTATAAATCTTTCTGTTGTTGGGCAAATTAACATTTTGGAAGGTTCATCTGTGGACTGAGAAACCATTTCACTTTATTATTTGCAGAATAAAAAGACTACACTTGCTCTAAAAGTCTAAAGAAGCAGGACTATTATCTTATGGGACAATGTTCGTCCACCTTGCTCTCGCATCCCTATGAGAGCATCCTTCTGCCAAAGTTATTGGTACATTTCAAGGGCAAACTTAGGATTTTGGTACTGTAAAACAGTCCTCACAATGTTAGTTATTACAAATTATTCTATCTTCTTTTACGGACTTCTTCATGACATTCCACTTTATGCATTTTTTGGCATATCCACCATGGCTGAAGTCTTTGTGTGTAACAGCAATAATAACTGCAGTGATATAAGAAAAGATAATATTTTATGGAAGGAAAAGGAAAACAGCCATGAATAGAGGAAAAATTATCTTAGAAATATTCATTCTGGGAAGTGAAATTGGGAGAGAAAAAGAAATATCTAAAGATATAGGCATGGATCCCTATGTTAGAAATCACCAGAGAGGAGTAACATTTAGAAGGTCTGCTAGCAGGTTTGCATTAGGGATTAACAGTTTTTATGGCTTTAGATATGGAAAAGAGAGAATAAAAGCAACAATCCTGCCCATGGCCATCTGTATTCTGGTCCATACTGCCTTAAGAAAAAATAGATATGAAAAGAAGAATATAGATATGTGCAAGGAGAGAATAGAGATGAAGTGGAATGAGAATAAGAAGAAACAGCCTATATTGCAGCCATGAATGTAAACAGACAAAATGGAAAAGAGAAATCAGTACTCTCTTAAAAAAAGAGTTTTGACAAAGAAATAAAAGTGACCATTTTGGTTATATCTGATGAATAATTAATGAAAAGTTAGTGTCACTAACATAGTGGTAAATAATATCCACAGGTGCTATTTTATCACAGCCAACTATGAGGAGAAACAGAGGTCAGCAGAACTTTAAAACGGAGATATGACTTACTCTGACTTTAATTTGCTTTCAGAAACATGGTCACTGACCCTTTAAATCACAAGCCAATTACAAGCATTGTAGTGCCATTACTAATTACATGCTGAGAGTGTAAATTTAAAATGGCAATTTCAATTTTCAGTTCATTGGGAGAATGCAGGAAAATGAAATTGCATACTAATTAGTTCATGTGTGTCAGACACCTGAAAGATTAGAGAAAAAACTCTGCACTCATTACAAGTGAGTTATAAGCAAAGCACTCAAACTTTTCATTTGCCACACTGCATATAAATAAAGACATTAAATGACAAAGAAAATTGATAATGGTGGAAGAAGGCAAAAATAGCTATAGGCCTTTACATATGTATACTTTGGGGGACTTTGCCCATTATACACAGTTTCCTTTAGAATTTATCTAGCATTAGAAACTATAAGAGATTAACAGGCTACTGCTTCAGGTTCACTGCACAAAATGCCAATTTACATTTCCTAAAAATGGAGTTTCTGGTTTTGTAACTTTCCACTTAATCTCTGCCAAACATTCACAGTTTTTCGGAAGCAATCTTCTGGACCAGCTGCTTTGTCACTCACACCAGCATGGAAAAGGTTCCATATATAGACCCCTCACATGAGGATCTGGGAAGAAGCTGAAGATATGATAAACAAAGTAAGAACTCTGAGTAGGCTTTTGTTAGAGGGAACATTTCTCCTATAAGGCCAGAAGGAAGGTGGCCAGAAGCTTAGCACAAATCAGAGTGGGCTGACTTTTTGTAACGTTCCATGAATGCTTATGAAGTATCTCCCTGGCCATTACAGAAGCTGGGAAAAAGTAAGATATGGGATTTCTGCTTCTCCTTTTCTCTCAACAGAAACTGTTCACCCATATAAGGGTCAGGCAGTGTCAGTCTCTTAAGAGTGTATTTCATGCTTGAAGAACAAGACAGTACTCTTATGTAAAGAACTACTATGCAGTACATAAATGTCAGTTTGTGAAGGTCTGTATCCTTGCCAAATCAAAACAGGGTTTCTGCAGAAGACTAAAAAGCACTTTTTCTCTGCAAGTATCATCTCTCTGACAAATTTAGATTTTCTGTTCCCAGGTGTTCTAAGGAGAAAAGTCTTCAGAAAAGGGGAAAAAAAAGTCTCTCAAGAATTAAACTTCTGTTTTTAAATTGCAAAGCTTTACTCTGAATTGAAAAGAAAAACAGGTTCTGTGAAAATTATAGACCAAAGTCAATTTTTAAAGAAAAATGAGAAGAAAAAGAAGAGAATGCTAGGTGCTTAGTACACATTAATCATATAACTTAATTGGCTTCTAAAAAGTCGTTTCATACTCTGGCTGTTAAAATTAGAGAATAACCTGCATGGGATTGGTGCTACTTAGATTAGGCTGTTAACTCTAAGAACAAATTGTTCAAACCTGATACCTTGGGCTGAGATTTTAGACACATTTTCTCCATTGAACTAACCTTCCTTCTAGGTAAGAGCAAACGGAAGACTTCCCTGGGAGCAAACTCCAAGGCAAATGTAGCCCTGGTCTGGGTAGAAACTGGCACAGCTGCCTGACAACCACCTCCACAGTGGGTGGTGGCTTTGCCAAGTAGAAATGTGGAAGAGATAGACAATTAGCTATCCCCATCCAGTTCATCTTCTAGTAAAGACATGTCTAGGGGGCCAGTGCTACATGATTTGCCTTTTTTTCTGCAACTCATTTAGTAAAGTCCACACTCTAAAGCAACCCAGAAGCTACTGTAACACTGACTATTTCATTATCCATTAAAGTTAGATTAGTTTTCTACTCCTGTGAAAATAATTCTGCTCAAGTCCCCTAGCGTTATTCTTTCCAGTTCTTTTTCAATGTATAAATTTTACAGACTTCCTAACCCTTCTGGTCTTTATGGAAGGAAACTGACTTAAGATACATTGAAGGGCCATTGTGTTTTTGCTCTGCAGTGAATAACAAACAGTAACACTGGCTTCATTTTTCAGAACTGACAAAATCCAGCATTCTCACCACACCAGCTTCAGAAAACTTAATCAAACAGCGCTTTGTGCCTGGTCTCCAGACAAGAAAAATGAACAGGTAATCCTGTACACTTTTCTACCAAATATCTGGGAACTGCTCAGAAAAATCACAAATGGTAGTCAGTACAAAAACTTGAACAAAAATTATGCCATATACATGAAGGTAACTTCATGAAGAGTGTGTCTAACATGCTCAAGGGACATATTCACCTTAGGGCTGGTAGACATGATGGTCAGATACTATCTTCTGCTGCTCCTGTGGTGGGTTCATGGGGAGGGAAGAACCCTCTTCACATATTGATTTTAATGATTAATACAAAAGGTTTTTGCATAGATGTATAACATCACCTTTATTAACTAGCAGCTGAAAATGCCATAGCTTAGCCCAATTCACATATCATGAAAGGAAAACACCATAAACGTAAAGAGCTACACGAATCACCAGATAATAATTGCCTTCATTAAAATACAGCCACAGGACTTCATGTTCACTGCTTCATGACTTTTACTGAAGTCATTTGCTGGGTGCAAAAAATCCATTCCACAAAGAGGGCACTGCCATTTGAATTACTCTAGCAATAACATCCTTGAGTGGAAGTGAAAAAAATGTGTCTTTTCAGCCCCATGGATTTGGTTGAACTAGCAACTATTTCAGCCTTAATTAAAACAGTTCTCATTACTTCCAGCATGATGCACACAATGCTTAACCTGTGTGCCCAGAGTAGCTCAGCATAGAGGACAAACTACTCCTGCAGGCTCCGGTACAGCCAAAATCACATTAAAGCACTCTAGAGCAATGCCCAAGGCAGGCTGTATGTGTCAAAGTATCTCCAACTTGAGATATTGCTGTGAAATGCTACTGAGGACCTAATGAGCATATGTAGTGTATGTGGAAAGCCGCTTCCTTGTGAAGAGTCTTTATAAATTTGCTTCCATGGTTTAGAGCCACAATGGAACATATGCATACGTTTTTTAAATAAAAAGATTTGTGCATTTGTAAAGTCAAGATTATTAGTGTTTTGCAACTAAATAGTCCCTTTTACTCTAGGCTACATTTCTGACAGTGAATAAGAATCTATCTGTTAGTTTACCACTTGTCTTTGTCAGTTTCTTAAGTGACTCTGGCAATTGAATCAAGAAGGTTTTTTTTCACTCCTCAGCTCCATCTGTTACCTGAATCCATGGCCATCTGTCATTTTCTGCAGCAGTCCAAGCATTCACAAGACCCTTCTTATTAAGCCGTGCATAGTATGGATACCATTTCTGGAGTCCAAAAAGAGCTCGATGAGTGGATGACGCAGTAATTTGTTGGTTTGACACAATTCCTCCTTCTATCCCTAGTGGTCCAGAGCATCCTGAGAATGGAAACAAGAAAAGAAATTATTGGAACTGAAATGATCAACTCTTCTGAGTCCCAAGTGGCTGTGATTACAAATAGCATACAAATAGGTCCCAAATGTCACATCAAATATGTTATTAGAAGAGATTTAAAACACTTGAGTAGCATCTTTCTTTTGCAAAAATAAATAAATAAATCCTAGAAAAATATTGCTTGTAAATAACTATTCCCATTGCAAAATTAATAAAATAGATTAAGCTTTCAATTTCTCTTAGTTCATTCTATCTGAAGAACTGTGGTTCGGGTTCTACAGATACAATGAGAGAAAATGATCCTTAGATTCAAATATTGAAATAATTGCTAAAAACAAATTTAAAATTCTGCAATTACTGCAAAGTTCCATATTGTTGCTCTTGCAATAGAGATTAGCATTTAGCCAATACATTACATACTGTTATTGCAGTTATCTTTAAAAATATGAAACTAGGCACATTATATTGTTCAGTTACACTAAAAATAGTTAAAGATCTTATACATCTAATCAGCAAACCACAATGTAAATATATAACTGTAACGTTCAAATGGTATTTAGTGTGGTATTCATCATTAATTTATACACCTAAAATACTTGTAATCTCTTTTAAATTCAAGATATTTCTGCATATATTGTTTTCTGAAGCCACTCCATTTTGAGTACAGAAACAAAGGCATTCAGTTATTGTTAATACTGCAAGAAATGTTTTAAAATTCATTATATGCAAATAATGGGCAGTCTACCTACTGTTAAATACCCCCAACCACTTTCAAGTAAATATGATATTTTTTTTTCCTCAATTTTGATGCAGAGTATAAAGATAAGCTAATTGCAAGAACTACTGTAGCAGCCAACTTTGCCCAGTTGCCCAAAAGATCTGCTGTGTGGGTCAACTGCACTCCAGCAGTTTTGAACACAACAGGGCAGAGCAGATGTTTATTTACACTCCAGGTTTTCTCAGAAACCTGGCAGTGTTTGACCTTAAGCAGTACCCAAGAATGAACTCTGAAATGGTATTGCTATGAAATCCTTACAGCACATGGGCAGAAAGTCACAAATAATTTAATTCCTCATTAATTTAAAGCTACAGAGAGGAAAAAGTGACCAGTGCAATTTGCTCCTTTTGGCAGAAGCTGAGGCAGGGAGACAGCACTGGGAGACCTTGGCAATACGATGCCTGGGTATTTCGTGTCACTGATAATGGAGACAAATACAAACGAAATGGCATGTTTAAGTTGATTACGGATCAAGGGCCATGGGCAAGTACATGCTTGCACTCTGAGAAGATAAACCAAAGCCCCCACACAAGTAGGGTTCTGAACATGTTACTTAAATACAAAACCTCATTTACTTTCAGGATACGCTTAAGTGAAATCCTGGCCCCCCTGAAATTAATGACTTGCATTGTGTGATGATTTCAACCACATTTCTAACAGCCCACAAGGCTCAGCTAGAATCTAAGGTCCCAGTTCTACTTTTCTGTGTCATGTATCACCCAAAAAGAAAGGGAGCGTATTCAGCACTTGACTTATAACTCTGTTGATGCAGCACAAAATATAACAAAATGCAGCTCTCTCCTGCTGCTGTGCCAGACGCATAGTAGTGCCAGAAGAAAACAAATTCTTTGTCACCACCATACAGAACCACAATATAGGATGTATTCAAAAAACCCACGTATGTTGGAAAAGTGTCCTTTTACATTGTGTTATCACGCATTACTTAGAAAACTGAAAGAACTGTTCAAATCTTAGCTCTGTTTCTGAAATCTTTTCATCTAATCAGAATAAATTGCTTTGGTGTATAAACTGCCACATCCGCTTGCAAATCAGAGGTAAACCACTCTACTTTCCTAAGAAAATTGTGTGTTTTCAAAAGTTTCTTGTGTTTACTTATTAGAATATCTTTGTCATTTCATAAAGGGAAGGAAACCGCACACAGGGGTGTCTATATGTATGTGTAACACCAAACACACACATGTACGTACAGGACTGATTCCAGTTTACCATGAAAGCTACCCCTAACAGCTGCATATATATTCTGTATATATATATATATACAGCTATATTTTACGTATATATTCTCATCTTATGGTAAGGAGCACAGAGATAAACACACCAGCCAGCCCTGATAATGTTATTCAGTGACCTAACAGGAAAAATGTGTGCACAAGCACAGGGCCCCGGCATGCACCACAGACAGTTTTGAGCGGGGCCCAGAATAAGGGTATTTGGCGTTTGCAGAAAATTTTCGAAAGAAGAACATGTATTTGATGCCAAGACCTTTAGACTCCTATACACATCCCAGCTTTGGCAGATAATGGGGATGGTTTTGGTTTTGTTTTTTTTTTCTGCTTATCAGTCTGTGTTAAAGGTGCAGAAAGTTTTGATTAGTGGAAATTTTTGTTTTGAAGGCATGTTTGTTGCTTAGAAGCATTAAAAGGTACTTTAAATATGTCTGAATTCCTTACAAGAGAAAGGAGAATTTTCCTTTCTAAATTGAAGGTAGTTAAATTGCCAAGTACAGCACTTAACTCTACTTTGTCAGCTATGACCAAATATAGTCAGAAGTGTTTACGTTCTGTAGCTTTAGGAGGATTATTCCTGAAATCCAAAGCAAATCTCTACCTTCAGGGAATATATACTTCATTGTACAAGCTTCTTATTTTAATTGCAGTTTCAGTCTTGGTTTTTCATGTTTGTCAGTTTTTCAATGTGAGTTAAACACAAAATTTACCTCTCCTAAAAATAAAATTACCACATTAGAGATACTTTCTACTTCAGTGTTCAGTTCAAGCATAACAACATGAGATGCGTAGGAAATATGAGGCTGGACAATAATTTCTAAACAGTATTAGCCTTACAATGTAATATGTATGTACCCACCACTAAGACCTGTTTTTAGAGGACCATCTTTTTTCGCTGTCCTGAAAGATATCAGATCATTCTCATGAGGTGGGAAGCTTGGATTAAGGTAAAACTTAATCCTGCTCAAGACCAAACAGGTTTTTTGCAGGTCCAAACCACAGAATTTGCAATGCAATCCTGCTCTGACTGGAGCAATGCTGATGAATTGAGAAATTTGCCTGGCAGAGGAGTCTTGAGGAAGCCCATCCAAAGCTATCCCTTCGTAGGACTTAAGATACCTCCATGTGCATCATGAGAGGTTTTTTTGACTAGTCTTATCTTGAACTTGAACACATTGAATTTATCCTTCTGTTTCATAGTCAGGTCAGTGTGATTTTCAAGATATTTTAAAAACTCCTCTGTCCATTTTAATAATGCTAAGAAGACTTCTTAAATTATCAGAACATTTTGGTATCTTTCTTATTTACTGAATAGCCAGGACTTCAGCAGAGGTTTTGTTAGGGCTCTGTGAGTAAGCTCCTTCCACTGTTCAAACTGCCCATTTACCCATTCCTAGGTCTTTGTTTTTAATCAGACATTATTCTACAAGAAAACCTTTCAATTTACTTTCTTTCATCAGTTGAAAGGAAATAGTTGAACACATTTTTGGATAGTCAAATACCACACAGCAAATGGACTTCCCTTAACCATATGCTCATTAATTTCTTCCAAATACTCCAATAGAGTTGTGAGTCATGCTTTCTCCTTACAAAAGCTTTAATAGGACTATTACTTTCCAAATTCTCAAGAAATTTACTTTGCCTGAAAACTCTCAGCTTAATAACCTACCTCTGGTTCCATCAAACAGGTTATATCAGTAAAGGACTGGTTATAGACTACCTTCTGCATAAGATATTCAATTTGAGACACAAACAACACTTTCCTTCAAGTTAAGACATCAATTACTTCTTTTAGTGCTTAAGTGCTGTGACATGCCGTTGCCTACTGACAATGGTGGAAACAAGCAAATTCTGCTTTTGGAGGTTGTCTTTTAAATAAAACTGAGATGCATATTTTGCAGAACAAGTACAAGATGTATTATATTTTGTTGTTAAACATCTGCTTCTATTAAATCCACAGTTCATTTAACAAAAATCATGACAGCTTGGGAAACTGCAGTCTCCACGGGACTAATAATACCACTACAATGACTTTGTGCAATTCAGTCTGGTCAAAGTTAGCCATTAAATAGAAAACAGTTTTTATTAGTTAATGTTGACACATTGGGGTATGACAATCAGCTTGATGCAACAAAGTAAAAGAAATAGAACAGCAATTAAAAACCTGCTTGATAAGTTCATGATACAGATTCACAAGGAAGAATTTGTCATCTGGAGATGTTATTTTAGTGTCATTAAATAGCAAAATACTACCTCAAGCAATATTGGTTTTAATCCTACAGTGGGAATTGGTATGCTCTAGGTGAAATTCTATTGACTCTTCTCTTTTTCTCATCAAACACTATCCCACAATGCCCCGTTGTCCATGAAGATGACAGAATGCAAAAGTGTACCAATAGGCTACATGATTGTGAATAGATCCAGTGAACAATCCATGGGAAAAATCAACAACACATGAAAAGAGAAAGATTAATTCATATCTTTTTAGTTCTCCTAAGAATGCCCACCAACTCATGAGAAGATGGCATGGTTATAAAACTTCCTTGAAGGCTTCTTTTACAATTGCAGACTTAACTAGGTCTGAAACATTATGTACCATTTTCTGCCATAAAGCAAGCGATCATTTGTCCAAATTTCACTTGTAGACTAGCAGTATGACGATCAAATAGCTCCTCAGACGAAAGATGAGTTTGGCATTTCCACCCTAATCTCTTACAACAAAAAACCCTCCAGCTGAGCAAAAGCATTTGTGCAAAAGGAAACAGAAGAAGATGACAGCTTACTGTGTTTTACATTGATATCTCTTCTGAGGTAAATTAGAACAGGGAATAGAATATGTCACCGATTCCCCCTGAATGGAAGACACACCATTTTAAGATAAAAAATTACTCCAGTAGGAGATAATAAGCAGAAAGTAGTATGTAAACATGTTACTTGAGTATATTTAGTTTGGACTTCTACATTTATGTCAGTCCACAAATGAAGCAAAACCTCCAAATGGTTTAAAAATTGCTTGAAAATGTGAGGATTATGCCTCTACAAACAGAAGAAAAAGATTTCTTGTTATTGATGATGAAACATGCCTGATTTTGCAGCATGAATATATAGCTTTCATTTCCTCTGTTGGTTTGTCTCTAGCTAACGTCATCAAAACAAACAGATGCAAAATTGAAGGCATGTAGAAAACAAATCTGCTTTGGACATCTGCAATCCTGCTTTTCTCCAAGCACCTCTTTTTCTGGAATGAGATTACTTTGGCTGTGCTTAGCATAGCACGGTAATTATACTGAACACAAACCCTGACAATGGGATTACAGATGACCTCTGATATTGCACTAATTAATGCTGCTCCCCAACATGCAGTCTAGGCTTCAGCCTCCTATTTCCTCTTCTTGTGTCTCCTGCCACCCATACCTTCTTCCCTGGTTTGTTCTGTCAAGGATAGCTGTCTTCAATTAATTTGGTTTTATAGGAGCTGGTTAGACGGATACGGACCATCATTTAGCAGTCTGCTGTTAAGGTGCCCATCCATATGCAATGTATGAAGCGATGTTCTTGTCAGGCTTGTTTTTTCACAACCATGACACAAAGATGCTAAAATCCTGTCTTCTTTATAAATGCTATTTAAATTGCTTTTGCAGAGAGGTGGCTGGGTGATACAGTTTCCCTTCCTGGTCTCTCAGTTTTTTCAGTGACATGATGGTTCCCAATCGCCAACTTCACCAATTCACAGTGGGATTAGAGATGACCTCTGATATTGCAGTAATTGATGCTGCTCCCCAACATGCAATCTAGGCTTCAGCCTCCTATTTCTTCTTCTTGTTCCTTCACACAGAAACTTGGGCTCTCTGACTAGAAGCATTTTCCCACGCAGGCCTGTAGTCCCCAGGGTGGGAGTCACATCCCTCTGATGGACATCCAGAGGGATTTTCTACACTGAGCAAGTCTGCAAAAATATATACTTCCAACATAGCACAGGAGCATATGGAGATGACGGCTCAGACACTGAAAGCAGATTATGTCTTTTTTTTTTATGTAGTGCCGTGTCTGAAATGGAGGGTTGTTACTCAGGACTAATTTGCTTAGTTCTACTTTTGCAATTTCTCCATTCCGCTCTTTGAGAAGAATGGATAGGATTGTAAATTCCCCAGAAAAAGAACAGGGATTAACGTCTGGGGAACTGCAACATACAGCACAGTTGAAGAGATGACCTAAAATTAAAGGGAGATATAAGTTCTGATTTAGGATATCCACAAGCTGAAGACTGCTGGAAGCTGGGAATATACAATGGGAGAATCATCACTTAGTGCTTGTCCCTTTTGTTACATTCCTTCATTAAACATTCACCTCAGATCACTGTCCAAGGAAGGAATGTTGAACTGTCATCAGACCAAGCATGGCTATTCTTATGCTCAAAAAGAAAGGTACATCTAAAATCTCATATCTGCAAAGCTGTAATCAGAAAAAAAAACAAACCCAAACTTTTAAATGCTGCTTCATGAAGTGATTGTTGCTGCTATGTTTGTGCTAAACTTCATCCCATTAATGTTACTGAGAGCATCCCTAGGCACGTTTAAAAAGTTTTTAATGGAACTGGGCTGGGAGAAGGACTTCCAGAATGAAGACATGCTGTTTGTGGATCCCTGTCAGAGAAAACCTCTGCTTCAATTGATCTGGAAAAGTCTTTATCCCAAGTTATGTCAACTACATTACGGCCACCCCATTCCTGTCAAAAGTTTGTTGAATGCTGTTTTTTAAAAGCTCCAGTAGTGAAGATTCAACAATCCCATTTGGTCTTTGATTGAAGTCCAACTTGAGTCTTTCTTATTCCATTTATTATTTCTTGTCCTGATTCTATGAGTGTGGACAACAATGTCCTCTTCTTAACATAACTTTTAGTACATTTGTCTCCTCTCCTCTTCTCTTTTCTACCTGGGGTTGCTGAATAATCACAATTGACACTGAGCACACGGTGTAGCACAAAGTGTGAAGGAGCACAGCTGTCCTTGCTGCATGGGTTTACTAGACTAACTGGAGGCACAACCCAAAATCCAGGGAAGGGTCAAGAAGCCATAAAAACGATCAGGTGAACCTTGACCGTGATGCACAGTATGGCCAATTTACAGCTACAGCAGAAAACTACTATCACTCCATGGTGATTTCGGAAAGGACGAGCACCATTTTCTAACTGCCAAATACAAAACACTTCCTCTGAGTTTATACAATTATTTAAGTTATATCATTCAACAATTAACTGATACACATAATCTTTATCTGACTTTGTTTTCAAGCAGCAATTATGATTTTTTTTTAAAAAAGATTCAATTATACTGCAGTAAATTTAGTTTCTCAAACTGGGTGCTGAGAAACTGAGCACTCTATATGAGTGCGGAACTCTCATATAGAAATATATTAATCCTTATGTGAAAAATGACTTTTACATTTCAAGTTGGCACTGTGAAAAACAGTATTTCTGCCATGTGTGTCTAGTGACATTAACCAGTTTTACATCACTCATGGTCACTTAAAGAGTACTGAAATAATAATGAATAAATATTGAATGAAAAAGTTATCTGAATAAAACAGAATTTGTGGAGTAACACTGAAAGAACTTCTCACAAGAATTAATCTACATTCATAATATAGAAGTTCATTTCATAGGCGCTTTTAAGTCTCTCTATAAAATACTTGCTATTGGGAGGAATGGCAGATACGGAAACTATAGCCCCTAACTGCTACATAACAGTTATTGATTATTATTATCTTAGGCTGCAATGACATGAAGTGATATGTGATTCCAAGTTCTATTTACCAATCCCATGACTTTTTGGTGCATCTGGACTTGGGCAGCTGTGGGTGGAGGAGATTTGCACACCTGCAAATCTACTAATTACCTCCTTTACTTCTAGCCATTGTAAATGGTTGAGGCATAGAGTACAGTCAATTAACAATTTAAGCATAACTTAGATGTAGGAACCCAAGTGGATTTAAAAATAGTCTTATATTTGCTGCTGCTGAACTATGTGCAATCCACGTACTTCTCCCCTCCTTGGGTATTGATAGAAATATTTCTCGTAAGAATACAAGAAAACTCAGCACCTTTCCAGCAATGTTAGGAAGTTTGCTATGAGACACAGCGTTCTAAGAAAGTTCAGCCTGATTTCAGGGTGACTACAGACAACTTCTTTCAGAGTTCCCTGGTTTTATATTTACATTAATCTATCGTTAGTGACATGCAGTCTGGGGGGTTTTTGTTTGTTTATTTGTGGAGCACGCAACACACACAAAACCTTTATCTCTGTGGCAAATGCATTATGTTGTAGTGTATTCTCTCTTCTCCTAAAGTTAATCCCAGAGGACATGGTTTTTTTTTTTCTTTCACAGGGCAACATTTGTACTAGAAAAAGTGGATGAATATATCTTAAACTGGTAATGCTACAATTTCCAGGAGATGTTAGCACTCCCAGGAAAAAAAATAAAGTGCAGTCTTAATAATATTCCTACCAGTGCTGCAGAATGGAGTTTAGCACTGGGAAAGATGATATTCTGCCTCTCAAATGGAGTGACCTGGTGATGCAAATACACACCCACAGTTGTGCTGGCTGGTGGGAGAGCTTGTTTCAGAGGTGCTAATTGAAGAGGAAATCTCACTGATTT
>VXAK01003246.1:0-50313 GCA_013399435.1 Arenaria interpres
TGAGAACCAAAATAATGGAAATGTAACCAGTTAAAAAAAAGGATTGTAAAATCTCCCTACTCTGGAATGAGAACAACTAGTGAGACATAGAGACGTGTGCTTCAATATGCAATCAGGGAGGAAAAAAGAAAAATGAAAAGACTGGAACAGCCTACCAGAATTCAGGTGGTATTGCATGCAGCTATAATTGGTGAAGGTATTTTATTTTTAACTTGAGAAATGTGACTCTGTTGTCATAGATTAATTGAAGATTCTGACAGCAATCACGAATAGGAAATAAAGTATCTGTGAATGAAAATTATAATTTGCAAATGCTGCTTCCATTAACATCTTATTCTGTAGATAGAAACGTTTTGCGAAAGACTTGGAATTTGCATAAAGCCATCTAGGACCCTCCTTAAAACGACTATGGGAAACTGAGCTATCTCTTCCCTTCAGAAGTGGGTGATAAGTTTGAGTCATCCATTCTGTCTATATTGAAAGTGGCATTACACAACCATAAAGGGCTTCTCATGTTCACTTTGAGAACAGGAAAGTAACTAGCAACCACCTTCATGGGAGTAAATAATTAATACAAGAATAGCTTTAGCCTTTCTCTTCCATTCTTCTTGGTTTAGTGGAAGGAGGACCATTCAAACATCTCAAAAGTATTAGCTATATGAAGTGTCACAGCATCCCTATGAGGCAAGTAAAGATAATTGCCCAGTAAGAAAATTAAGCCACAGGGATAAGTCTCTCACCCTGGGCACGATGGAGTGCTCCACTTCCAGGTTCATGCCATTCTGTGCTATTCCTCATCTATACTTCTCTCAGAACCCAAGAAGAACAGGTTTATGGAATAGATCGGTCACAGAAATGACAGTGTAAAAGGAGACACGCCAAAAATGATTTAACATCTGAAAATGTTCAATCCTTTGGAGATACTTTAATTGCAGATTTCCAGAGGTTAGCCCATATAATCATTATGCACTATTTAAACAGACTATTATTATTGCTTTTCCATTTGGATTAGAACTCAGTCTCATTTTCTTACACAGCTATAAAAAGTTGTAAGATATCTGTTCAGTTTTTTCTTGCAAGTATTTTCCATATGTTCATTAACTCTATCCTTCAAAAATTTCAGGTTCTTTTATTGCCATTTCATAAAATGTAACTACTAGCAATGCAAGAAATCAATCTCAGAAATTACTCATTACATAACCCCAGGAGTTTACACTGGGCTGCCTGGATTAGCAGCGCGCTGTAAAGATGCACTGAAGCCACAAAACATAAGACTCTTCGGTATTTTCTGTACCATTTCCTTCCAAGAAATCACCAACCTGCAGATCTGGATGTGGAATTGCACTTACTTTGATAAACAAGGTCTTTCTGTTAATTGCTTTCTCTTGACCACTTTAACTACTGTCTACACTCTACTGCATCTTTGGTTTCTGTAGGCACTATAAAGGTCTTGGTCTGGATCTAGATTTTCTAGTAACCATTTATCCTCTCTTCTAAGTCATGAATTTATGTATGGGGTTCCTAAGATCTGGCATAAACATTACCAGCGTTACCAAAAAAAAGCAGTTTAAGTCAGACACAAAACAGGGAGTTGTTGCCTCTACCAACATTAATTTCAAATAAAATTTGGGAGCTTCTGCAGCAGTGCCTTTTTTTCAGCATCCTCTATAACCAACATCCTCTAATGTATTTTATTAGCTACCAAAGTCTTGGAAAATAAAAACAAGGGCATTTCATTTAGCTGCTCAACTATCCTTTAAATGTCACATAGCACTGCAGAGTTGTTCAGAAATAAAAATCCATATGTCTCAAAAATTTCATCTCTATATATTGATTAAAAGTAGTTTGAATTCTGTTGAAGGACCCTATTTTCATATGGCGCAACCCATACTTTTGTTCCCAGTCCTTCTTTAAAGCTTACCAGAAAACCTTAGCTGACATTTCCTAAGTATAACTTCCTTAAATTCATAGGTAATATATAAGTAGTAACAAAAATGGATGCATCACACAAATGATTCCAGTAAATACATAGCCTTGATTTACATATCTTCCTTTTCCAAGCTTCTTACCTGTTATGTATCTATTAAACATCCTGTTTAACTATAATGCAAACTTTTTTGAGATATAAATATGTACGAACTCACCAAAAGCAGCATCATGCAGAAATGATGAATATATGCATTTCTGACTGCCTCACTGGGTGATACAGTGATTAGCACCTCTCAGGCATAAGCCATAGGCAGAGCCTTCCAACACCACACATGAACAAGGCTATCCAAGCATGTTCACTGAGTGCACTCATTTTAACCCCCAGCATTTCATAAATTTAGAATGGGGAAAACTATTTAATAGAACCTTTATCAACTGCTAAGGGTAAACATTCAGATTTTAAATCATAGTAACTGAATTCGTGTGTGAGTGTGACAGATGCTCGGATCTTTACAGAGATTGACAGGTTCAATGCTAGTCTGCTTTTGAAAGCAGAGCAACAATCCATTAAAAAATATCCATTAAGTTCTTGTCACCTCCATTAGTCACTTTTTCCTATTGAAATAAGATCCATCTGTAAATTATCAGTATGGTAAAGGAGTAACATTAAAGTGCACTTGATTCTATTGGCTTTTAATTAAAAACAACTAAATTTCTATTAAGCTCCCAAGCAGCCCTTACACTATCTCATCAGAAGTTTAAATTGTCCTCCTTCTATCTTTAGCCAGGAAAGATGCTAGTTTTAAAAACAGAAAGAAGATAATCTTCTTAAACAGGACGAAGCAATCACACTTGGCTGTATGCAGCTTTTAATAAGGCATAAGTTAGCTCTTATGCCAAATTACTTTATATCTTAATAAGCACTGTGGCATATTTAGATAAGAATGTTACATCAGTTGACCTCATGCTAAAGATATACATCTTGCAATTTATTGTTTTATTTTTTTTGAATTAACACATAGACAGTTAAAGCAAAAAAGTAACCATAATTTGCAAAGACAAAACTCATGTGAAGCCCAACAAAGCATCACTCAAACACACAGAATGAAGTTTAAATTGCATTTGTGATTACTGACACTCAAGTTTTATTGCTATTTTGGTAAAATAATCTAAAAAATCCACATCTGTCAATTCAGCAGATTCATAGTAGTTGCAATGGTCCAAATACATCTTAAAGGTTGAAAAGTTCCAGGCTGACAGTGCTGGCTGTGTTATGTAAGAAGCATATAAACACTTCCACAAAAATAATCAAATGTCTTTAATTTTGTTCACCCTTCTACCTGGCTAATCCCTTTTTCAAAACAACAACTCAAATACTGCATGTCAGAAGACCAAGTAGACAAGGAAATTAAAATGCTATCCTTCTACTTAAAAAAGAAAGAAATAATGAAATAACAAATTCACAGTTTCTCATTTCTGAAAACTACTATTCATCTATTTCACTAGTGGCTTGGAGAGTGAGCTATTTTTAGAGACTGTCCCCTGCATTGTTCACAAAACACAGACACCAAACAATTCATTTTGTTCTCTGTTCCTCCAGGTATCACAGAAGAGTCTCCACCTGACATCCTGCGCCTGTTTACTTGAGCAACAGATGCTGTAAATACATCATTCCGATCTTAATTTTTAGCTTCCACAGAAAAAAGGCAATACAGTTCTGAAGCAAAAAGCACCCACTGAAAAGTCACACACACACAAAGAAAAGCTTTTCAGAAGTACATGAGTACTCTGCATTATGTCACACTTGTAAATATATAATGTGGAAAGATTGTACAATAGTAGTAGATTTGCCAAAAAAATTAACTGATGCACTTTAAGGCCATAATTTATCCCACTCTGTAAGGCCCTCTTCCTTTTTGCTGTTCACCATGGACAGCATAAGCTCCAAAAAGCTCATTCTCCATTATTTTTCATTAGACACGTAGCCAGTTCTGTGGCAATATTACAGGAGTTTTAGGCAAGATCCAGCAATAGCCAGCATTGCTGTTGCGAAGCCCCAGTAACCACCAGATCCCTTGTTGTAACGCTGTATGTAGAGCGACCGTTAGTCAGAATAATCTAACAGCAAGACAGCAGTATATATAATCGCCCTCTATGGATTTAAGGAAAGCAAGCTTGTGCGTCAGATAAGATAAGGTATGAAGGCTAAGATATATAAGCACAGTGTACAGAAATAGCCACAAAAACAAAGGCAGCTGTCACTTGGGGAACAGAAGGAGGAAGGAAAGCAGAGAGGGGTTTGAAGTCCAACTCCACCATGAAGGAAGAACGGAACACAGAAGTTCAACAAAAAATAATGAAGCAAAATTAGAGGGAGTTATTATTGTAAACAAAGTTTTGATAAGAATAGACAAGCATGAAATTAATTTTAGGGCTGTGTGCACGGAAGGTAGCAACTCTAAAGTTAGAAATTCTCAGTTTCAGTACAAAATCACCATACGTTTCTATTTAACATTTGTACCTGTCCTAAAAGAATTTATTTTAGGTAGCTAGTAGCTGAATAAGAGGTTACAGATTTCTTTCTGGAATTAATTTAAATGTATTTGTCTCACTATGAGTTTTAACAGTATCAGTCTCACTTCCCAGGCCTTGCAGAAGGTCACCATGCTTCTGACTAAAGAATATTTCATAATGTTCTCTTCAACTCCTTGCAAGCCCCTCAGCACAGATCCAGTCCTCTCTCCCACCGCATGCCCAAGAAAGCCGCATGTGTTTTCTTGCCTTACATTTCACTACATGCTACAGAGACTCCAGAAGCAAGTACAGGAGGAATGATGAAGTGTTCCAAAAGGCAGTTTATTGTTTCTAACACTATAGCGCCTGGATATTTCCTTTCAAAACCAAACCAAGATTGCCAATATACATAAAGACTCCTCATTAACTGATACGTTTATGTTGTTACTAGCAACAAAAGAAAAACCACAGGAACATCATTTATTGCAGAGTAATAGCTGAAGAGGAATAACACTCCACTGTAATGATTTATCATCTCTTTTCACATCCTTCCAGATCTAAGCTACTAAACAGCATCACAGGAATCATATGCCCACTCTAAGACAGGTTTTCTTAATAACTATGCAGTATTTTTTGAAGTTTCCCCTTCTCTAAGATCATTGTTAAACTATAGGAAAAAAAAAAAAAGTCAGATGTCTGCCTGACAGTATCTAGCACAATTTAATGCTTCAAAATATTTACATCAAGAAGCTTTTTTTTTTTGAACTTTGAGATGTGGGAGAGAATTATGTTATCACACGTAACCATGAATTGATTTTTCTAGTATTGAATATTCCTGCAGACAGACAAGTGGGAAAGACCATCAGAGGTCTTCCAAACACTAATTTGTAACTGTTCAAATCTGTATTGTATGTCAATTTAATCTTTTAGCACCCATTCCCTTGTACACATAAATATACCCCAAAAAAAGCAGCCAATGCATACTCCTGATCACATACTGATACAACAAGGAATACTCCTTTTGAGCAATTCCTCTAAGCACTTTGTGTAGCTTTTAGTACAAACTATTCTTGAATAACTCCCTTTGACTGCACGGACAGGCTCGATAACCACCAACAGTTTGTCACTATCTAACAAGAAACAGCAACAGAGCCATTCCAACAAAGTTTGAAAATGAAGAAGATACCAGAGACCAAGAAAATGGCTTGAAACCTGTTTTCTGAAATCTCAGGAGGAAACATACATTTTAAGGAATTCAGTGTTAGATGTACAAAAATGCAAACAAAACCCACACCTTTTCAGAAAGGACTCTTACCCAACACTTTTGTACACCATCCTACTCAGATCCTACAGTCTCCAAGCTCCTCCAGCCCTTCCCCAGAGAGCCCAAACTCTCTTTTGCCCCCAGATGCGTCTCACTGCGTAGACTAGCCTTCTCCCCTTGCCACCATGCTCTTCGCACCAGCGCTCAGGCTTTCTCAAACCCATAGTGCTCAGTCTCTGCTCAGTGGCACGGCTTGGGGAAAGGCAGTCACTCCCGCAGAAGCACTGCAGGCGTTCCTCTGGCTGCTTCTCCTTCACTCCAAGCTCGTTCTTCTTTTGACTCTGCTTCTGCTCAGGTGTAACTTTTCTGTTCTGCCTGCACAGCTCTCCATAAAAAAAAAAACCAAAAAAACCTAAACAAAAAACAACCCACCTGCCCTGCCTAAAACAATACACTCTGAAGAAATAAGTGCTGACAGCAGTGTCAGACTGCAGATTACCCAGAAAGCGAGTGGTGAAGAAGCTGTACCTTTGCCCTCACCTTCCAAGTCTCCTCAAACTAGCCCTTCTTCCTTTGCCCTACCCATTTGACAGCTGTTTTAAACTAGAAGAATGTGAAAGCTACTTTTAGATGGTTGTGAAAATAAATGCCATTGTGTTACTTGAGAACAGAACACACAAACATCCAACATCCTGTTCCTGGAAGAAAGTGCAGAAGAAAAGACAAGTGGGTAATGATAGCTTCCTGCGGTGTACCTGTAAGCAATCCAGTGCTTCAGGACTCCTCGTGCCAGAGGTACTATCTGTATCTTTCTGTTCATAAAACATTTTGAAAACTGTAACTGAAAACACATCAGTTATTCCTTGCAGCCTGATCACTGTGCAGCACTAGTAGAGGATACAGACCAAATATGTTGTTTTCATCAAAAGGCTTTTTTTAACCCTAAAATTCACTCTATTCATCAATAAAACACATCCCTGCCTGTAGGATCCATCCTAACAGTTATCTTAAAAAAAATAAAAATATTATCTTTAAGCAACTACTGCAAAACAGCTTTGACAGCACTGATCAAAGCTAGAATCTCTGTTTCATCATTAGCTTCCTTTAAAAAGAGATGGACTTGCACAACAATTTTGTTCTCAAAATATCATCTAGATGTTAAGAAGACTAATCTGTGCTTTAATAAATAAATACATTAAATCTGAACCACAGAGGAAGAGAGCAGCTAAATTAACCCCACTGGGGTTCCCAGCTCTGTTGTTTTGCCTGTTTTGTTTGGTTTTGTTTGCTTGTGTGTGATATAAATATTGAAATATTTGGCTCAAAATATTCCTGAGTATACACAGGAGACTTGCAGAGCCAGTTCAGTGTCAAGCAGAGGAAGAGGAGAGCAAATGACATCCCTTTTGCCTATGTAATATTTTTTTTCCAAAGTTTGCTTCCCACAGTTGGGATTTAAAATAGCATCTTAGCTGGATTATGAAACTAGAGTTATAAGTTCACAATAACTCTATCATTTACCGCAGAATGAGTATGTATCAGATAATGAGAAGGAATAAATTAATTCCCCTGTACCAAATTCTAATCCCATCATTACACATTTTTCCACATCCTTTTAATCAACAGGAGAAAACATGTCTGCAAATGGAAAATGAAACAGAACACTGGTCTTTGTCAGACCATTTATTTGTGCTCAGGCGGTTTTCCCAACTGCTGAGATAATACGGCAACATACACGAGATCACTACCTACTCTGACAAAGTTTTAAAACATTTTTCTTCACTTAAAATATATCATTGGTTCACAGGATCAGCAGCCTAGTTTTACTCTATTGCAGAACAGTGTGTCTATATAACAATGAAACAGGTCTTCTTCTGTGTGCACTATTCAAAAAGCCTTCAATATTGAGCGAAAAACCGTTTAAGTGCTCAGATGACTCTCATTTTAAGCCATTACCGACTGATGGCTCTCCATCGAGCAAAATCATTATTTTGCTTGTTCTGGCATCCCATCTATGTTACTGCTGATCATAAACAGATACCTGTTAAAACTATTTTAAGTCAACTTTCATTGAGTTTATTTTCCATAGCCCAAACATCCTGTCACTAGGGAAACATCTGTAGGCAGGAATGCAAATTACCAATTACGTCTAGGGAGGCACAAAAGAAAAAAGCGTAAGAATTTGCCATTGTTTTTTAAAAAACTCTACAATTAAAACATTTCCGAAAACTGGTTCCACAGTTCTGCTAGACTGAAACAGTTTTGGCTTGATTTCTTCTCCATTTAGTGTGTTTCATAAAACCCTCCCAAAACTATCCTTTATCAGAATTCAAATACATTTTCCAATTTAGTGCTGATCTGGATTAAAATCCTCACCTCCCAAACAACACTGAAGAATTTAAAAACCCATCTAGTTCCTGAATATGGTTAAAATGCTAATGCAGACAGAATTTAAAGCTCTAAGACTAAAACAAGCAGAAACTGTTTTGAGTCCTGAGCACTCTGCTAAATCAGCAGGGAGAAAGGCCATCTTCCAAAACAATGCAATGCATATCAAAAATGCTTAGAGTTTGTATAATCAAGAAGTGACACCAATACGGGATAAAGTGTACTTCATACAACTAGGGTTATTTCAGTATAATTCCTTGCAGATATATTTGTTCTAGTACAAGAGCAGAGCATGTTGCTTTGGAGGCCTGTTAGAATTTTAGTTCATGCAGTACACGCACATAATTAATGCACCAAATAATTACACTGATGGCATTTTAACTTCCTCAGGCTAAAACTCAGAAAAAAAAAAAAACAGCTCATCAAAAAGAAAAATTAAACAGCAGTCCAAATTTTGAGGTAATGGTATTTGTCCACTCAAACTTTCTCTCTCTCATTTCAAGATTCTTTTTGGATCTACAGGTATCTGTAACATTGGATATTCAATATTAGAAGCTATTCAAAAAGAAGCATTGTTACAAACTTAATCCTACTTAACTATGTATTTTTATACATCCTGCCTTTCAAAATTATTTTGGAGAAAGAGCGATGAGGTAACTAGCTGAAAGAAAAAATAACCCTCTACTGAGCAAACATTTTGAATAACCTTGTGCAGCGTAACACTGAAACAAAGATACTGATATTTTATTCCTGGATGTACCCTAACAAACTGTGTAACATAATCCAAGTCACTAACTTCTTGATAAATGTTTTAGCTGTCTAATGGGGATCACAGTTGTAAGCTTACACAGTTACTCAGACAGAAGCAAAAGTATTCCAGGCAGAACTCAGAGTTCCTCATACAAAAGAAACATTTAAAGAACAATTGTTACAACAAAATAGCATACTTGAAAATGCATTTAATAAAATATTAAATGTATTAAATGGTGAAGAGGCCCATTCAAATAAGACCTGATTCATTTTTTCATATGGTCACATGTTAGAAGTTATCAATGTGAAACAACAGACATGAACTTAAAAAACTTCTTAAAAAACTTCTTTTGAATTATCCCTGTGTAGTACCCCCAAAAAGAACATGCTGCTATGGAGAACAAGTAAACTTTTTTTTCTTTTAACCCTATTGCTGAGATGTCCTGTGTTTGTGCAGGTAATCACCACTCAGTGCAACAGTGTTAAATGCAGTAATGGATGTGCATTATTCACTCAGAAACTCTTAAGTAATAAATAAATAAATAATCTACTGAGTTAAGACACTCAGAAAATAAAAGACGAAAGATACGGTTAAAAAAATACTGCTAATTTATATTTTAGGGAGATAACTCACATATGGACTATAAAATTATCTTTCCCATTATAAACTCCATTTTCATAATTAGCTCTGTCCCATAAAGTGGCTCTTCAATCCCACTTGCTATATTTTCACTTTGCTAACAGGCTGTAAACATACTACCTCTCCTTTTTATTAACCTTGGCTAATTAACCATCAGCTTGAAAATACATACATCTGTCTTACAGATTTTTTTTTCAGTTTAAACAAACTAACATTAGTATGCCACTTTGGAATAATATAATTTTTATGCAACTGAGTTAGCCAGAGTTTTAACATAATGCTCACAATTTAGAACAGGAAATAAAAGCATATCAGTTATGGAAAAATCGCTTGAAAAACCATTACTATACAAAACTGTATGAACTTTTTTTATTTTGTTCACCACAAAGACGATCCTGCTCTGTGTCAACCTTTCCACAGATTTTTATCAATGTCAATATCATCACAAAAATGGAACTGCATCATGTAATTAAATACACTGTTAAAATGCTGCATATGAAAATCTGCCACAAACTTACAAAATAATGTTACATTTGAAAGAGTATGGTAATAAATTATTTCTATGCAACAATAAACTTCAGCTCTCAGGATTAATTTAAAAGATCCATCAGCTCCCTGAATTCACTATCCTGTTTCTGTTCAGCAACTCCTACAGTTATTAACATTATGCAAATTACCAGGATCGTGCACTGCACGGTGCCTCATTTGACAGCTACACATTTTCCATATATTTCAGCATTCTTCCTTCTCCAACTTTTTCATATAGTAATTTCCAAAGAGCATTAGGATATTTTTAAGCTAGTTATTCCAAGATGACCTTTACAGAATGCGAAGGCCATGGGCCCCTTACCCATTTCAAGTCAGATAAGCAAATATATATGATTTACCATTACTCCTTTTGACTGATACGGATATAGGAGTACTTTCACAACAGATTAGCATGGGATGTTGCCTCTGATAAAGGAGTGGAAAACATGAGTGGAAACATGCAGCTAGATGCAGAAAACGAAATCTGCTGATAGACTTATTGCTAGAGGAAGCGAGCCTGAGCTACGAGTCAATGCCATTGATCACCTTGGGCAGGGGTTCCATTCTATAGGAAGAAGACAGCATTAGCTGCAGTAAACTGACCAAATCCTGAGATATTTATATTTATTCCATTACGTAAGTTAGATAAATGAGGAATT
Organism: Arenaria interpres; assembly: GCA_013399435.1. Classification (NCBI taxonomy): domain Eukaryota; kingdom Metazoa; phylum Chordata; class Aves; order Charadriiformes; family Scolopacidae; genus Arenaria; species Arenaria interpres. Next base: position 10,673 of record VXAK01003246.1, read on the forward strand.
TCAAGTCCTTGTTTTCCTTCCCCTTATAAATGGACTAATGTTTAGATCTGGTGAAAACAACCCCATCCCTCAACTCCAGTTTCCTAACTCACAAATACTGAAATTTAATTTTAGTTTAAATCAATTTTAAGAATACATATATCAACTGATTAATTTTTTATAAAAAATAGAGATGTCCTTAAATTGAACATTCTCCTCTGTATGCACACAAGAGATCATTTGTAATTAATTTCTGAACTTTGTGATTCTCAGATTCATAAAGTGTTTACATTCAGTTTTTTTTCTTCAGTTACACTTCAGTTGATTCAAGGTATCTGCAGCTAATATTCTAAAATAAACCGAGCAACCAGTGCAAACCAGACTCCTGTGCAGACCAGTTTTACCAAGCAACATGGCAATTCACCAGAAAACAAAACATCATGCAGGGACAAGGCAAACCAGTACCTTCAGCTATAATGTGTGAATCCCTCAAGCAGGAAAACCAATTATCAGATAAAAATAGATCAGCACACAGCCACGATGGCTTCAAGCTCACTGAGGGCTTGAATGAGCACTGACCAAAAAACCTCCAAAAACCACACACAGAGTGGCAGAAGGTTATATAAAGTTAGGAAAGCACTCATTTGGAAGTGGTTGCCAATGCTCTCTGGTAGGCAGCAGGGAGCAGTAACACTGGTATGAAAATGCACAAATATAAGAAAACCCATTAAGCAAAGTAACATTCCCCTCGTACCTCAGATACGAGAGAAGTTTTCAAAGAATGCCCAGCACTCGTGGCATCCAGCATTAAAAAGGCCTCTCCCGTGCAAAACAAAGGCAGTGCTCTGTTATATGTCTTCATAGACAGAGCTGAAACCCAGATTCAAATACGCACCAACACAGAGATTCAAAACCTGAAACTACATTAAAAGATTTCCAGAAGTCAGAGGATGATGGTTTAGGCTATCAAGGGAACATACGGAACCTTGGATCTGGAGGTGGGTCTGAATTGAATTTTTCTTTGAGAACATTTATTTACAACGGGCTAATATAAAGAAAACTATGAACATGTTAGAAATTAACACACAAGGTCTTGTAAACCTATATATTCATTAAAAGACACAAATCAGTAACATTAAATCAGCTCTGCCTTTACTTTGCACTTAGAGTAAAATCTTGGCATTAACATTTACAATATTAAATTCATTTTATTTTTGTTTCTAATATTTAAACTGTTAATGGTAAAAATTAAAAAGTAGTTGCAGTATGGAATTAACTTACTGGTAGAAATTACAGTGTATATTTCTGGAGAGATTTAGAAAGTTAATATATGCCTTAAAAATTATGGCAAATTATTAACTGAAATGCAAATATGTTTTAATAGTTCCAACCTAGTCCCCTCTTTCTCCTACCCTTTGTACAGTTATGTACCTGATGTTCCCTATCTACAAAAAGCTCCCAAGTATTGAAATGACATACAGACACATTTCATTTTGAACTTCCTTTTTTAAAATTCTCTCTCTTTCTCCAAACAGCTGAGGCTGAGAGCATGACAAGTTCACGGAAGCAAGGAGTATTAACTCAGTATACAGTAGTGTCACAAACTGTTATGAGAATGAAAACCCCAACTAAACAGACTCTGGTTCTTCCTGAGCTAGTACTTCTGCAGTCTGAAGCTGGTTTGGATTCTTATCCATTCCTATGATTCTACATTTTCTCCTGCATGTCACTATGGCACTGTTCTGCTACTTTTCTTCTCTCAAACAAATAGATAAGCTTTCAGATGGGGCAACTTTCCTCAGGAATCCAATCAGGTTCATAAGCAATGGTGGTCAAACCTGTGGGATGCAAGGTGGAAACGAGACACAAGGATCTGGCATTTTACATCTTTTGGTGGATGCAACCAAACCCTGACTACCTCAAGAAGTCCCTAAAATACACGACCATGAGGAATTTCCCAAATCCAGCGTGTAATCAGTACTCAAATTGTCATTTATACGACTCATCTTTGATATATGGAATATCTGTTCTCTCTGTTTCCTCCAGCGGGATGGGATACTGGCCCTTCTGAATCTCTCTGTTTATTTCACAGCTATTTTGGGGTGGTTTGTGAATGAATGTTTGTGTTGTAATATATTGTGAGTAGTTAGGGTCAAACCTGATTTTTCCCCATCATCTTTCTTTTATTGAATGCTCAGAAACAGTTTACATTCCTCTACTCGGTATTTATGACTGTCTCTTCTGCTCTGAAATACAACCACAGGCATTGCGATAAACATACCCAGAGGTTATCTAGTTACAGCAGCTTTTCTTAAAGCCCTGTGCACCCTCTGCCAGTGTGCAACCATGTAATCCTCATTGAAGGGCTGATTTTGGTCCTGCTTTAGAGTTTTGCTAAAGACATGGAGAGTACTTCACCTCTAACATCATTAGACATTTCTTTGTATTTTTTCACTGTAAGTCTGACTTTAATGGTATTGCATTTCAATAAACAGCTTTGTTGGGCATTAAAATTACATGTTTGCTGAGATAAAACAAAGAGAATATTGTAATTCTTGTTTCCTTTTCATAAATTCCAGTTGTTTCAAACAATGTTTAGGCACACAACCTGCTCCTGCACCCTCTATTCACATGCTTGCTTCTCCCCTCCCCTCTAGTAAGTCTGCTGAATCTCTTTCAAACCAGAGTAGTCTCTCTTCATGCATAGCTACAGATATTAAATGCATGAATAGGAAACATGCATTCAATACATGCTGGTCTTCAAATTGTAAGCATAACCCTTTTAAGTTTTTTTAACCACGTCTCAGACATACTTGGTCTCTATAAAGTTGCTGCAATGAAATTTCTGTCATTATTTTTATCCAGAAAGCTAGTTCCAAACAAAAACATCAGGGATGGAGTATTACTATTGTTTGTGCCATGTATTTATACTCAGACTGTTCTTATTTCCAAACAAACAGAACCAAACACTTTCTATTTACAGTAAGAAAATGAAAAATCAGTATTTGTATCACAGCAATTTGAGAATTTTAAGAATTCTCACTCTTAGAATATATTAAAAACATACAGATAATCCTCACGGAGATAAATCTAAGAGAAGCGGCATCACAAACAATAGAGCAGAATCCGAATGAGCAGCTCTGCGTCGATCAGCTCCAGAAACGATTCTGCAGCTGCCTCAGCAACAAGCAGAGGAGCCAAGCCAAGAGACCAGAAAAGACGCCGAAGAAAAGGTCAAGGCTTGGGAGCCAGAACTTGGCATCTGGGTCTCCCAGCTGCCAGGGACACTCATGAGAGAAGTCACTGTTGTCTACAGTTTTGGGAAACAGCTGGGAAACAGGAAGAGGGGGAAAAAAAAATCCCAAAATCTTTTATCTGCAACTATTAAGAGCCAAGCTGGCGCTGAAAGGTGATGCATGCCACCGCTTGTTTCGTCACAGCATTGTAACACCAAGCCACTTCACCACATGAGAAAAGTATTATCTGCACAGAAATGCAGCTTTGTAGTGGTGTGGAACATTAAACTTCCAAAGAGATGATTTCTTTCAGAAAAGAAGTATCAGCGAACAAGATGGAAATAAAAAGTAGACAATTACTCTTTTTTTGTGTTCCAAAATAGAAGATTTTTATTTAAAAAAAAAAATAAAAAATTAAGGGGGGATATTCTGTCAAACTTTTCTGTAAACTCCACATTGTGCAATCACTACCAGCAACAGCAAGAACTCTGGTATAAAACCAACAGTTTTGTTGCAAAGCTGTATGTACAAAAAAACCAAAACCAAAACAATGTATCTAGACATTATTAAGAGAATACAAAGCTGCTCCGTCCACAACAGGGGTTCCATACTTGCTAATGACAGACACAGAGCTCAGAATGACAGCCACACATTTTTAAATAGAATTTGCAGGATCTCTAAACAAAAGAACGGAACCAGACCAACAACTCTAGTTTTGCAAAAAATTAATTTTAAGTGCATATGCATGCAGAAACCCAAAGCTAGTAGCAGTTTTCAGGAAAGCTGTCTCCACAGATTCGGTGCTGACAAGCCAAGGAACTGCCAAACAATGTTTAAAAACAAAAGAGAGACTCTTGCGCAGTGCCAAAAGAGATGTTATATTCTGCCATTACAACTCAGGCTTTATGAACAGGAAGGAGAGGATACTGGCATTCTCATCGGTGCTGTGAATGAGGCACATTCTGTCCTAAGCAGACTCCCAAGGAAATACCTTGGCATGTCAGTGTGGACTGTAAAAATGAAGAAATGTTCAGCTGTGATGAAAAGCAAAAGAAAAGCAGAAACCACGATAATGCAACTGATGTCAAAAAATGCCTGGCTCTGTCAGACGTGCTTTAAGAACAGCTCAAAGAAACAGCAAAACTCTTTAAATATTTTCATTTATTTTCTCCAACGTTATTGTTACTCCTAAGGAGCCTCTATGTCTGGTTGTAGAGTGAGACACAATCTCACATTTCATTTTCTGAGTTTAGAAGAACTAGGAATACCAAATTGCAGTTCACAACTGTAGTCCGATACCCATCTTTTCAATGTCACACTTCCATATGTGGTGTTTTTCTTGGTTTTTCTTGGACCATGTGAAGTATGAGAAAGCTGTCTCAAGGCAACCTTCTCAAGCACGCTTTTCACTGTTATACAAATAAGCCCTCTAGTGGTAAAATAATAATGAGACCTACCATATTCAGAGTTTCTATGCACCTCCTCTCCAGGATAAAAATTTTACTTGTAGTATCTCCTAATGAAAGTTTAGCTACTAATGGCATATCTGCAACTTCTTTGGAAAGCTATTCATTGAAGATAACAAGCTTACCTTACCTTAAGCATGAGCGTCTGGATTCATATCAAATCCAAAGATAAAAATATAATAAAGAGTGGAACTGTCAACAAAGGTACAAAATTAATTTAGCATAATGTCAGGGAATTCTCCAGGTTTTACAATTTTTTACAAAAAATTATACTAATACATAGATAATAAACTTCACTACACATTAGTACTTAATCAAACCTTTGATTACTAGAATCAAAAGTGAATGCTTGTGTTCTTTCCATTCTAAGCCACTGCATTTCCTTTCCCTCCCGTAAGTATATCTATTCTCTACTTTTAAATACTAATCAGTGAACTGAAAACAGAAACACTACCAACTCTGACCTATGTTTGTGGCAGTGATTTGCATTATGATTGGCAAAATCTTGCCAATGCATCAGATATTTTATCTAAAATAGCAACTCAGCTTCAAACATGGCCAGATCTAGCACCGTCAAACACTCCTAAATATTACGTTACCATTTTTTAACAGAAGACTAGTTTTAAAATAAAATAGCTAGTATGCGTAAAAATCTCCCATCCACATACTTGTCTTCTTTCTTTAATGCAGCAACCCAGCAAATTGTTATTACACCAATAATGGTCCAAAGGGACTGTACAAACTGAAAGAAACGTGTTTGATAGTTCACTCATTTTGAATTGGTACACATTTGCACGTATTCAACAATTCTAATGAAACAGAATTATCAGGTGTTTGGTCATATCAGAGCTTTCACTATATTTTTAACAGCTCAGCAGCTCACTGACAGTACCTTGCCATCTCACAAGAAGGAGGCTATGCTGGGAGGGGTCACCAATCACCTTCCACAAAACACTGCTTACCTGAGAACACCTCAGACTTTCTGTTCTGAGAAGCAGCAAGTGTAGGAAACCACGGCACACCATCAACTCACAGAATATACACCTATCTCTTCTCACCAGGATAAACCTTAAGTCTACTAGGTAGAATTTAAAATGAAGATTTCTTTGGAAATGCAAGTGTCAACGGAACTTTATCTACACACACACAAAAAACCCAAATAACTTTTTGGCCTATGTAAACCTTTTTTGTGTAATTTTTGCCTATCATTTTCAACATTTCAACACAGACATGTCCATGCCTTGATATAACACTAAGTGGTTGTAATTCAGAGAACACTGACAGAGGATGAACAACACATTCTGTTATCATTTGTTTGATAACCCCAAACCAATTTCTAAAAATCAATGCATATTTCTGAAATTCCTTGCAAAACCATTCACAAATGAAGCCATGGGGCAGAAATGCATATAACCTCAAACATGGGGTGAGAAGCAACAATAAAAGTAAGTGAATCTACTCTGACAGGATTGATAGTAGCTGTGTCACTCTCACAACACTCCAAATCAAATTACTGAGTTAGGGAAGCACACAACTGACTGGAAAAGAGAATCCCTCCAACAGTAATCATTAGCAACTGTCAAACTGGAAGTACTATCCCATGGGGGCCTATACATATCTGTGCTGGATCAGATCCTAGTTCAATAGCTTCATTAACAATTTTGGTGACTGAACAGGAAAATCTGCCTAAAAACTGCACATATGGTATCAAGCAAGGAGAAATCCAAGTATGCTGAAGAGCAGGATTAGAACTCAGTGATCCTGAAAAACTGAAAAAATAGCCTTAATGAACAACATGAGATTTAGTAAAAACAAACAGCTACACATTGAAAGATGTATAGCACCAATTCAGAAAAAAAAGAAAGATGGAGTACAAGGTCATTGCAGGAAAGACAAAAATATTTTGACACGTTAAAAAGAGCATCGCAGACAACACAGGACATAATTTAACTTTTCTGTACTTGGAAGTGGTAAAGCTTGTGCACTTGTATCTGGTTTCAGGTATCATAATTTAAAATAAAAAAAATAAACATTGACAACCCAAATAAGAACAAAACCAAATCTTTTAAAGTGAAATGACCTATGAGGAAGAGCTGAGAGATTTTTTTGAGTTCATGCAGTTTAGAAAACAGAAGAGAAGAACATCATAGCAGTCTGAAGATCTCATAAAGGAAGCAGTGACCAATCATTCTTCTGTATTACCAGTAGCAGTCAGCTTAACTTGTAACTGGGAGATTTTGGTTAAAAGCTTTCTAACTACAAGAATAGAAAGTTCATGCATAGGTTATTTTGGAAGGCTGAAAAACCCCATGCCAGGAACCTCACATCTCCTAGAGCTGGTCAAAATACACATGATCCTGCTTCAGAGCAGGGAAAGAAAAGTTGGATAAGCTTAACATAAGGGCAGGGTCTACAAAATATTCTGAATATTCCTTCCCTAGGCAGCCAGTCCAGAGGAGCTGTGACACTGTCCTGCAGCTCCTCCACTTTCAAACAGCCACCCGTGCTTTCTCCTGCCGAAAAACAGGATAGACAGGAGCAGAGAGGGGACGACAGACACTTGAGTCCCATCCTGACAAAGTCAAGCTCTGTCTGAGATAGATCCCCAAACACTAGATAGCTCTCTCAGGCTCTCCACAGTCTCAACACTGATTTTCCAGATGCAGCTATACAGACTACAGCTAGCGATGGTAGCATGCACAAAGAATCTAACACAAATTTATCTTGAAGTCTTGACTTTTTGCCAATAAAATCTAAGCTATCATTGTATGCTATAAATTGTATACGCATGTTTGCAGCAGCAGAAATACATCGATATTATTGTAGCAAGGCAAAATCTCTAGACAATGCATTAATGGAAAATGACAAGATGGGAGGCTTCTTTTGCTTGAAATAAGAGTCAAAGCTGTAAGTCTCCCAAACTTTAAAAAGAAGCCACGATACAACTTTTTACATATTAGCCACAATTGGTTTGTGGGATCAAAACAAGCATCTGTCTCTTTTATGGCTTGTAAGATCATGCTCCTATCGCTCGCTGTATCTCTGCAGCTCAGATGTCTTCAGAGGGAAGCTGAGCAAAGCAAGATACAGCTGCAATTACTAACACAACGTGACATTGCAAAGGAAGCTGGATTCCCTCCCCATTTTTGTTCAGTGTTTCTATTCGAAAGGCAATTCTTGCATATAACTTCCTTAGCTAAAATTTGAGAAATATATCATGCAGCTGTATGTGCTATTACACTTAAGCTTTAGAAGACATCTTACAACGTACAGCTTTTGATCCATTGATCCATTGCTATACAAATTATTTTGTATTTAAATGGTAACTACAGATCTTGGAGCTTAATCTACACTGGCGGGAGGCGGGGAGCACAAGCTGCCATTGATGTTGCTCACTCCACCTTCGGAGACAGTCAGAGAGGAGGGGAGGAGATAGGGAAAACAGAATAAAAACTTAGCAGATTTTGACTGCACCCCTAACAGTCCTAAAATGGCAAATTCACTCATTCCTTCACTCACTCCTCACTATTCCTTTGGCATAGCCAAAGCCTGTTTTATTTAGCCGTGACAGGACCATCCAAGTTTAGGGAAGACCAACTCATGAACCTAGTAAGATAATGGTACCAGTGTCACTTTTCAAGCCGATGTCTCCGCGGGGAGGAATACAGCCACATCCCATTCTCGCTACTTGCTCTGCTTTTGATTCTTAAAGAACAGTTCGCTGTCAAAATTTAAAAGTAACTTTATAGTTTCTTGTAATTACAAGGAGTGAAACTGAAATAGGAGCACTAACAGGAATATTCTACAGTCCAGGTTGCGGACTCCTTATTCATGTGTAAGGAGTTAACCCTCAAATCCTCCCTATATACATTTAAACACATGTAATACATTTTCCCCAGAATTACTTTGTTACACTGGAATGAAAAACACTGGAAAGATATCACACTACTACTCATTATATTTCTCCTGATTGTTCCTGCAGTTCCTATAAGAGGAAATAAAGCAGGACTACCAAATGCAACCAGTGTTAGAATAACCAATACTTCAATTTTTTCCAACACACCAATCTTCAAGATGCATTAATAATTTATCTGTTATAAACTACTCCTAGTATAGCCATCTTTTTTTAAAAACGAAGCCTTTTAGAAGCTGGAAGAACAAAAAAGTACTTGAATTCAGATTTGCTATGCTACAGCAGTAAAAATTTAAGAATTTCCTTTAATAAACTGTTTATTCCCATTTCACTGGATTTTAAAACAAGTTTCACTCAGAATTTGCAATGGTTATGAACTTCTTAAAAAAATACACTGAGATGCAGATAAACTCATGTATTTCAAACTCTGTATCTGAAGTTTAATAAAAGATACCCTTATACTTGGTTTATCTGTAATCCCTATACCACACATACTCGCATGCACACACACTTATTTTTTATCTTACGACAAATCTCCTGACTAAAACTAACCTTGATCAAACATATTACAGTGTATGAATTCTCAGCAGCTTCTAACTGTATCTGCTTTGTATTATTCATTGTAGAGATTTAGCCCATTATAGACACGCATTAGAAATCTCCCATGACTTCAAAAGGACTGTTCAAGGTATCAGAATAGAAAGCAGCAGCATTCCAGGCGGCTTGCACACTGCCACAGTTAATAAAAAATCCCTTTGAAAATTACACATCATTCCACTAATTTCTTCTGATCAGAAGAGTGAAATGCTGGATTGACACTTCTTTCCAGTGTAAAATAAAAATTCAGTGCAAAAATGAAGTAATTAAGCCCCACTTCTTTTGACATTTACTTTACAGCATGACTCATGACCATCTTTAGCCTGCGTTAATAAAACGTTTTCAAAGAGACTTAGAAAAAAAATAATTAACTCTATACTACATCCTTTCAGTCCAGTACTGCATTTCCTACCACAATTTGAGTTCCAAAATCAGTTTTCAGTTAAGTGTGCCAGGTGGGTTTCAGCAGTTAAAAAACAAAACAAAGCAAACAAAAAACAAAGGGATTATTATTTTTTTTTATAAATCCAGATTTTAAAAAGCAAATGATGCTTTGGAACTTTTTCTAAAGAGCCTCGTGACGGGGGGGTTGGTGGAAATTATAGCAAGGATTTTAGCTTATTTTTTAAATAAGATACTGTAGAACTCGTGCTACAAGTTTCCAATAAATGACTACTAATTACATTTGCAATACTAAGTAGGTGTGTAACAAAGTCAACAAAACTAACATAGAAGTTGATCCAGAAGGCTTTACACTGCAAACCAGAGTGTTAGAAGTTATTGTAAAGAAAATTTAATAAAAGAAAACCAAATTCTTCTGCAGTTTTCTAAATGGAAAGCATGCAAGCAACAATATTCTCTCTGAAAGTGGTGTTTTATAACTAATCGACAATACAGAGGCTCCTGCTATTTGGAGACACTTCTACTGATCTGTTCTCTATCTCTTTTTCAACTGCAGCTGCAAACCCCACATTTTCTACCTTTGGATTCCCTTACCTGCTCAGAGCCACACATCTTCCCTCTCAGTTATCGGAGGATATAAATGACAAATTGGATTAATCCAAAACCAGCCAAGCAAAAAAGCCAAAACATACCACCTTAGATAAATGTCCTGGTTTATACAAAACTTTGGAGACAGGAAGAACAGTCCCTGAGAAGGAAAGCTTTTAGTAAGAACAATACAAAGAAATGCTACTGCAAAGTGCATCACAGATGTCTGGAAATACGGTATCTGAATCCCATAGCTCTACCTATTCTCTAGGTAAATGTCATTATTCAGGCTTGTGCCGGCAGCTATGGATATCACATTTGCCAAAAATAATTTAAATTTAACTGAATAAACTAATGCGTTATTTACAAAACAAAGTAATTCAGTTCCAGGAAATGCTAGGTCAACCTTGGAATGGTTGCGAAGCCACGAGGCTTTGAATTTTCATACTCCATCTTGTCATTAAACAATTACTAATCTTAATCAAGTGGAAGGTAAACAATGAATATTAATAGGTATTAACTTGGCTTTTGTCTGCCTGTTCAACTTCCAACTGCCAGCATGGAAGCTGTACATCCTGATCAGGCTTGAGCTGGAAATATCATATTTATACATTAAAGGAAACTTCTTTGTGGGAAATATTAAGCTAAGTGAGTTTTAAAGAGTTCTGAAAGTCTGACTCTCAAAAAGGTCTTTAAAATGTCTTGTTAATTGTCTCCAAAGATCTGTTCTCTATTCGTCCTCCCTTTTGAAGTTTTGTCATTTTGGCAGCCTTGCACAATCCCAGAAGGAACAGAAAAAAATATTCCTACTCAGGCTTCTCCTGCTGTTTTTCCGGGTTGACACTTCTGACGACTTATTATCATAGTTATACGCTCTCTTCCAGAAGAATTCCTAAGGTATGTCCCCCATCCAACCTTCCTAGATATGCATTATCTAAAAATACAGCACTATCTACCAGATTATGTTAAATTCATGAGGAATGGCACAATCCCAGAAGACATACTCATTTCTGCTTCTTACTGAAGGATCCCTAATGTGAGTTAAAGCATTGCTCTGATTCTTCTTGAAAGTTGAGGTCTTTCAGCTAACTAGCACCTGATCCCTTCATAGCTCCCTGTTCCTACCACCACCTGGCTCATTGCAAGAAGAAAGTATTCCCTTTTTGCTAGCATTGCTTCTACCAAGACACCTCCCACGTTCTCTTTCACAGTGAGAGGGCTTCCTGTGCCACCCATTTCTTAACCTCCACTGTGTCGAACCCACACAGCCAGTATCCAATTCAGAATTCAAAGACCTTCTTATACAGAAAATACAACTGAAAAAAGAGCAGAGAATAGCTAGAAAAATCAAGAGTAGAACTAAGATGATTACTTATTAAGATTATATTAGTTGCTTAACTAGTTTTTTACTATAGAATATTTCAAGTTCTTTTGAAAATAGCGGATATGCCACTGTATAAAACATTGCACACTTTCATATGCAGCTCTGACCAGCTCATTTTCAGAAATGAGACAGGTCTTTAAAAGGGTTTATGCCACAAATCACCAGATTCTGTGGATTAATTTTGAGGAAGCACGATTACATAGTTGGCTATACTAATATACTCTTCCCTTGGCCTCTGCTGCAGAAAGGATTCTGGCCTACATAGACCCATGATGATGATTCTGTGATTCTATTCTATGATCTGACCTAGCTCAGCCATTCCGTTTTACACCTTGCAAGTTCAACTTGATCAAAGAAATCTGTTTAAAAAAAATAAAATATTAAAGCTGTATTTTATACAACTAGTCCAACCTTTACAACCAAGACACGCATTTATTTAAAGACAAAAATCACATTTCGAATTATGTCCTCCTAAACTGAGGAATGAAAATTACTGCCAAAATACAATGCTCCAGTAGGGGTAGACACAGTCGTAAACTAAATCAACACATTCCAGTTATCAGGATTGAAAAACCTGATGCAATACAGTGGTTTCTTGCTCTCCTACACACTGAAAAAGTGCTTGAGAAAAGAACAGAAAATTAGAAGGAACAAATTATAATGACTAACAAATAGAAAAATGCACAAATACTGTTTGAAAACCTGAGACTTTCAAAATTCCATTGGCATTTTAATTTCTGTAATAGCAGAAAGCTACAGAATACAACCAGCAACTACAAACTTACTTGGATCTTTGGATTTTTTATGTTTGTTTTCATTCTGACCAGCTTTTGCCATTAAACTTTACTATTCAAAGTGACCAAAAATCTACACTAAATTAGAATTAGTATCTCAAAAGAACCAGTAGATGGCAATAAAAAGATCTGTGATAAACCTTGATTTTGGAAATAAACACAGTCCATATTAATGTAGAACTAGCAAAACTGTAATTTTTTTTACCTCGTTGATATGGTCCCAGGACTCTGGTTCAGCAGCAAGCATTTTATAAGATTTTATAAAGACAAATCCATAAATGTTCCTCCCATCTGAATGCTTAAAACCTCTCACTGAGGTGAGAAAAAAAAACCACCTTGAGAACAATCTGTCCCCTTGTTACTCAGAAGAATAACTTACCTAAAATATTTGATAACTTTATATTCAAACTAAACCTCCAGTTTCAAAAATCTTTTGCAGAAATTTGAGTTCATTATTATTCATAAAATGTAGCCAAACACTAAAGAATCTTTGTTAAGTCTTTATAAGACAGTAACCTTTAGAAACTTCCACTAAGTGTTATACCAATGCTACTCAGCATCTTTTGATAATTTTTGCCAGGGTTTCAGCTTGAAATTAAAATACCAAACAATATTTATGGCTCACAATTGCAAATCTAGAAATAAACTGAATTGCAGTGGCTTACCTGTCTAGCACAGAACACAAAAATCAAATTACTATTTGATGAAAACATATACTTAAGATTTTTAAAAGAGGAATTCTAGATGCGATTTCTTATGTATATGTTCACAGCTGAGGCAGAGGCATTCTTAAACAGAAACGATGTTAATTGAAATCACCAGTGGCTTGGATTAACCTCTTTTAACATTCAGAATCAGCAATGCTGCAGAATTATTTTATGTATGTATACATCAATGAACTAAATAATTACACAATTTACATAAAGTGTATTTTTTCCATTTATCTTTCTGTATTTTCGTATTTTCATCACAAGTGCAAGCACAGATGGGTCTTGGTTAGTATAAGTTTTACTGAAATAAAATACCTGATGAATAAGCTTGCTAAGTATTCTCTTAAAAAAGAACAATAAAGCTGTCAGTAAGGTTTGTACCTTACTATGAAACATTTCAGGAAGAGCCTTACGTATAACTTTATTTCGTACTTATTCATCATGGCTAAATAATCAGTTATTTTTTCCCTATATATTTAACTTAAGTCAAATCAAAGTATTAGATAGAAATTTAAAGTACACATCAAATACCTACCAGTACATACTCCTTACATTTATACTTAAAAACTGAAAAACTACTCCGTTTACACATGAAGTAGCAGTATTCCAACCAAAACATGTAAATGAAGCACCTTCATGTAGTACATATGCATGCATATAAGCATACATACCAGCATGGAAAAACCACACTGACACAGAGAAGAATCAGCACTCAGAAAGACAAATACCTGGAGGCCGCTGTCAAAAAAAAAAATTCAGTAATAAGAAAGTTAAAGAGTTGCACAATTGCTTCCAGAAATGATTGCAATGATTTTCTCTGATTAAAGAGAAAATAGATGGAAGACTAAGAAAGAATACACACTGCAACTGGCAGAAAGATACAAGGAGACAAGCACACATGAAAAGCACTCCTTGTTTCTTTAAGAGTGGCACTGGCAACTTGGAAAAACACAGATACCGAAAACACAAAAGTGACCTATTGAAGATTACCGGGTTGAAGAACCTGACATAGAAAGAAAGGTTTGAAGGAACCAGGTTTTCTCCACCTAGAAAAGAGAAGGCTGAGGAGGGTGGGGAGGATCTAATTACAGTCTTTCAATGCCTAACGGGTAGTTTAGAGAAGACAAGATGAAGTGCCCTCTTCACAAGGTACACGGTGAAAGGACAGGAGGCCATGGGCCACAAGTTGCTTCAAGGAAATTTTGTCTTTCCATAAGAAAAAAACAATTCTTTGCCACAAGAGCAATTAAACAATGGGATAGGTTGCCCAGGGAAGTGGTGGACTTTGCCTCACTGGAATTATTCAAGCCTTAGCTTAAGCTTGACAAGGTCCTGGGTAACCCAATCTAGGGTCCTGCTTTCAGTAGAAGGTTGGACCAAATAATCTTCAGAGGTCCCTTCCAACCCAGACTATTCTATGATTTGGCATGTGAAACACTGCAGCTACTGCATTTTAAAGTAGTACCTGTCACAAACACAGAAATTATTTAGCAAAAAATCGCTTTATGTACAGCTTTTACTTGAACTTTGCACTGTTACAACTCCGTTAGTGTCAATGGATTTATACATGTGTAGAAGCTGATGCTGCCTATTTTTCTCCTTTTTTTTTTTCCTCGTTTCTTTACTGTGTAAAGTTGGCCGATATGTAAGTGTACTTTGCATATGTCCTAAACCCCAAACTCCTCCTGAGCTCCACACAAATAAAGCTGTTTGCTCCGCACATGCAGAACATCGTACCAGGCAGAACCAGGCCTCAGTTCCACCCCGCTGCAATGCTAGTCGTTTACCTTATTGTTAAAGTATATGCCAACTAGTACTGGTTTTTAAAAAAAGAAAGAAAGAAACCTCCAGCTTTATTAGGAACAAACAGATAGCGCTGAAATCTGTTGCAAAATGTTTAAGGATTTTTTTAAAGAAAATAAAGTGAAAATAGTTTAATTTTGAAGTAACAAGCCACCTAAGATTGCTTTTGCTCAGGAAGTGGATTCAAAAGGCCTTCACCTGCACTTAGGACGCAATGCTTACTAATTTCTAAGTTTATCTAGAACCTAAAGTATGATGAACCAGACAATAAATATACCTTCTCATCTACTAGAATCCAAACTGCTCAGGTCTGGTAGTCTCTCCCAGTTTCTCTGGCACATTACTTCAGAAACAACTCCCAAGTTTACTGCTGAGCTGACCGAGTGTTGGGGCCGCTACATTAAGAGTGCTCAGAAGCAGCTTGAAGAGTTTCTATTGTAGAGCAGGAGGCCTTTGACGAAGAAATACACTTAATAAAAATGGAACACTAGAGAAAAGCAGAGGTACCAAGCAAACTCTCAGCTGCTTTGATTTTGGATCAGTTATCACTTTTAAACATAACACCACTAACTTTTCAGCTTTGTTAACAAGCTATGATTCCTGCTTTCCAGCCTTTGATAAATGGACTGTCAGTTCCTCCTCAGCCAGTAAAAACAAAGCTTAAGAAAGGGTTACTTCCAATATTCCAGTGCACACCTCTTACAGAACTGACTTTTAAATACATATACGTATTTTTATGAAGATCTATTTCATGTCCTTATGAGGACTCCAAGAAATCCAATCCACACAGCTCAAATGTTTATTAAGCCATGTTTACTACAAATATGCTAGTCGTGTACTTACGCTAAGGTCCTCATTTTCATCTATAGCACAGCTGATCACATTCTTCCCAAAATCATACTACAGTCAGATTTCATACTACAGCTATCAAGAGTGCCCTTCATTATTACTTAGCATTCCCATGCTAATCACCAAATGCCTTGATATGACGTAAAACATCCAGGCCAAGTACACCTCTGCATAATACACTGGAGTGCTGGATACACAACGACTTACTTTTAGAAATTAGGATACATTCATGTTAAGCTGTATTTTACAGCCATTGCTTCAAAACACCCCCAAATCATGTACTGTTTAAAAAATTTAAAAGTAAAATCACCACTAAGAGTTATACATACAACTGATTTCTTGGACTCATCTTTCAGAGTAGTCCTGAAACTGATTTCACTTGCATCCTTCAAATTTATGAAAGTCTAAATCAAAAAGAAATAGTCACTACGAACAAAGAAAAACGAACAAACAAAAAAAGCACTGCAGAATTAAAGTTATGCCTTATTTTAACCCACTCCTCCAACTATTCATCAAATTTCTTCAGAGAAATTTCCTCAATTTGTTCAAATCAGGGTAAGCAGTCAGAGGTGAGCTGGAGCAGTTTCACACAAGCACAGATGCTTGCTTGGAATGCCCTGTGGTTCAATACCAGAAGTATGTGTCTATGGTAGAGCCTAAAGAACTAAACACACTATGGGATATAACTATTTTAAAATTATGTTAATAAGGGCTTATTGTTTCCTGTTTTAAGGACATTCACCTACTACTTTGTTTGAAAACTGCACTTGCTGCACTCAGTTAGCATCCATCCATAAGAAAAAGAAGGGAGTTTCATGATTCTGCTCCTGGTTCAAATCATGTTGCCATGGAAGCAGATGTTGGATTGATGAAAATAGGTCAACTGTTCAAAAAAAAGATCATTGTTGTAATGCTTAAAAAATACTATTAAATGATATTTTTTAAATGCTTATCATTATTTATTATGAAATGCTTAATATATAATTCTATTTAATTAGCATTTACTTTGCTGATACAATATGTGTTCCCACCAAAAGTGTAGAGAGCAGTAGAGCTGTTAATGAAAAAAAAAAATATATTATTTTGCATGAATCTGCAAGGGCTGGGTACAGAATGCTGGCAAGAATACTACACACAGTTCCTCATTACATCCATACTGAGTGATGTCAAATGACGCCATACAAACATATTTCCACTTGAAGAGTATTGGTATTATTTTTAAAAAGCACTCACATTTTGGGAGAAAAAAATAATTTTCTAACACTGTTCATACCTGTGTGCTTGGCTTTGGTAAGACCAGCGCTTTTTTGTTGCATCAAACAGATACATAAATATTCAACTGGAGTCTCACTTACTTAAACCTGATAAAAATAGTTAATAATAGCCAAGATTTAAGTAGGTTATCCCATCAATTGAACATGTGAAAGCATACATAGCCTACTAAAAGAAATTTCCTGTGCTCCTTAACATTTTCACACTGCCTGATGTTCACAACGTTGTATAAACACACCATAAAATTCCCATCTCCTCCTGCAGCAAACACCAGAAAGTAAAATAACTCACCTCTATCATGTGTTTTTGAATCTCACGGGGTGATTTAAAATACATTTTTATCAACCCATCTGACGGAATTTTTTCCTACCTTGATACTGATGTATTTCAGATGGACCAAGTTTGTCCTAGAGGTTTAGTGTGATCTATTCTGTTTCTGAAATGTTTTTTTACAACTGAAACACACGGTTTAATTAATAATAAATATAGTAAAGATGCATAGGAATACTGCCAATACATGAGATTTGTATTCCTCCCCTAGTTTAGGGATTTTCCTGTAAATGAAGCAATACTTACAGAAGAAAACACACAATGGTGTGGAAGTCCCACAGATTCAATCCAGCACAAACCTATAGCACTACTATGTGTCTTCCATATATAGTTGCTTCTGCCCTGCTCCCTTTCACCAGCGAACTGGGTCAGACAGCCTCTCCCAGATCAGTTCCCTAATCTGATTCATCATGCACCAGATAAAAGAAAGTGCCACTGTAACAGATAAAACAGGAATAAATACCCAGGAAGCAAAGGCAAAAAAAACCCCATCTCTTTAAGCTGCCATAAATCCATTCTGCTGCTGTTCGTAGTCCCACAGCACCTCGTAATCTTCCCTTCTTTCTACCTTTTGTAGTCAACATTTTAACCTGAAATATGTACAACATCACTTCTGATACAAAACCATTGATTTCTGCAACTGAGAACATATTTAACTGTCAACATAATGGAAGCAGGAACAGAAGGGAAAATCATGTTTGTTGTGTTCATTATTCATACAGTTTTTGAAATAAAATTTATATATAAAACGCATTTCACTTTGGAGAACTCCTTTGGACTTCAGAAACTTCATACCTTGTGTTACAAGACTCCTTGCAAGATCACACATTCTGAGCTACTGACTCTTTAAAAAAAAAAAAAAACAACCAAAAAAAAACCTTAAACAAACAAAATCAAACCCCACACTCACAAAGTTGTTAAATATTGTTTAAAATGTACTGAAAGACTGCCCCTCTGCAGACTGCAAAAATCTTAAATTTCATATTGAACAGTTTTGGAATTGTTTATAATTAACAAAATTCCAAAAGTCACACAGCTTGTTATGCTGCAGAAAAGTACTACAAGACTTATACGTTGGTTTTGTGCCTTTGTGTTTTCTAAGACAATAAATAGCTTATAATAACACAAAAACAGCCAAAAAAAGAATCAAACCAGCATATTTAACAGTATCAAGCGTAACTCTATACTTGTGACTACAATTATTTTGTAAATATATCCTTTCTGACAAGTACCTTATAGGTTGCTTGGGGTTTTTTTTCTAAGAACAGTAAGAAAGAACTTGACTTTTCTTTAAACAAATTGGTGTCTTTTCTCTCCTCTGCTCTGGCTCATCCTGCATAAGACTCCACCTGCCCCTTCACATAATGTAGTTAGTTATAGATTGGTGGTCTTTACCAAAGTTGCTTCTCAGTATAAGACAATATTTTTGCCTTTCCTTCCCTCTGTAGGAATTTACCTTTTCTCTTCAAACTTTTTTCCGCTTTATTTTCTTAATCTCCCAAATCTGCATTTGCGGATAATTTGAGATACACTGTTAAAACGGAATTCCAAGAGCAATGTAATTACTATGCTGCATTTCCTGTCGCCTAAGGATTGCACAGAAGCAGAACTTAAATTTAGAGAGAAAAATACCGGTATTCTCTTATGGCTTACCAAGAAACAGAGGCCTGCCTAGAGACAATGTAGCCAGATTCACATTACAACAGATAAAATGGGAATAAATACCCAGGAAGCAAAGGCAAAAATAGCCCTATCTCTTTAAGTTGCCATAAATCCACACTGTTTACATTCTGTCATATAGTTTTCATAATACAATCTCTCTGGATATGTTGTAAAGTAATGAACTACAGTATTATATTTAAATTGCCAAATTAGTTTTATATTAAAATACCTCACTGAGGTTAATGCAAATATTCACACACGCATAATAAAAGAATCCATCCGGCCGGCTGTAGATTCAGACTTCAGTAAACCAGTTGACACTCTGCAAACCTTAAGGCTAGGAAAACAAAACTCAAAGCAAGCTCATAATTCGTTACAAAAACAAAGTATGTGCTCCTGCTGCACCTCTGTAAGTTGATGCAACGTAACAACTACACGTAGACAACCCAGACTTTTTGCCTCAAGAAAAGTAAACTCCTAAAAGCTAAAATAGCATAATGTTGAAAGTCAAGGCAATGCAATACAAGACAGCTCTGAAACAAAGATACATCAGGGCAAAGCCTTACAGTCTCAGTTATGATATAAGATACCTATAATCATCCCTCCTTGCCTGAAAAGGAACGGGACTCAAGTGTTTACTACACAGAATTAGGAAAAGATGAAACCCAAATGGTGTTACAACCACCAGTATTTATAGTCATTGTTTCAGATACGGCTTAGAAGAAACATCCATAAAGATTATGTAGGATTACGTAATAATATATGCCAGGGTCACAAACCAAGTAGAGAAACATCCAGTTCACAAAAATATGGTTATTCTGCTTCTTGAAATAGCACTATTAAATTCTTGAAATACATGAAGCAATAAATACACAGTACCTTGGAAACGTATGGAAAAGTACAGCAGTAACATTCATAGTACACGAAAACACGGAGGAAAAAAAAAGAAAGAAATCAAAAAGCAAGACTTTGAAACACTTCTTTGGTAAGGAAATCTTAATTTCCTCTTAATATGTGGAGGGAAAAAAAAATCTACTTCCTGGTATTATCTCCACTGTTGTTCATGTTGCTTGCTACAAAACCACATGCACTGTCTGAAGGCAGACTTACCTCCACCAAAGCCACAGTCAGAATAAGGTCCGTTTTCGAGTCTGCAAAAAGGGCATTCACTTGTGGAGACATTCCAATCAGTATGCAATTAGTCACTACCGATATGACACTCATAGTTTCAAAAGCCAGCTGAAATAAAACACAAATATATTTACAGTTATGACTATTATCTCTAATTTACCAGTCCTCAAATTGCTCTGGACAATACCTCTCTCTTTGCTAAATCCTCCATTATTTTAACTTTTTATTTTCCTTCATCTTTTGAAGTCTACAACATAAGACTTCTTTGGCAAGCAGTCCAGACTTCATCAGCTTCAACAACAAGCAAGCACAAGACCACAACAAGGTCTGCAATACCACAAAGACCATCTGGCAACCCTGAATTTTTCTCTAATTTGATTTGTCTCTCTGTGTAAGAAAGTTTGCTGTGAAGAAGTTAAACACTATTCTTCCATGATTCTGCAGCACGGTAAAGACCTTGAGAAGTTATTTACAGACCACTAACATCCTAGATGTAGGTAGTGCCAGGTCACCTCCTGAAAAATTTGGAATACTCCTAAAGCAAAAAAGTGGACAGGAAAGCAGCCTTATGCCTGGTATCTTCTTAACTTATAATCTGAACACATAAAAGATTATGCACGCATTTACAGTTGAACTCCTGAACATAAATTTCTTTCAGGATAAAGTGAAAAAATGCAAAACTCTGAGAGGAACTAATAGCCCCAAAACTCTGTTTTTAGAGGTTTTGTCTGAATGTTAAGTAATAGGAAAAGGTAAGGATGGTTCAGAATGCCTTTCTTAAATCACAAACAGTAACACAAGCTGAAATTTGTTGAAAGAAAGATCTACATTCAAACACATGGAGTTGCACAAGTCTGGGAACCTCTTGCCTACAGAGATCCCACAAAATGCCAGAAAATATTACTACAGCGCAACTTTTGCAATATAATGGTTACTTATTCCACGATCTTTTCTGGAATGAGAAAGGCTGACATTGGATTGTAGCAATTGTCACAATGAATTAGCAGAAGTAACTTTCTCCTTGACACCAAGCTGGTGACTCAGCTCACCTGATAAAATAATTCCAGTATTCTTTTAACAGAAATGTTTCAGCCAATGCTCTAACCTCCCACATGAAATAGATAACTAAAATTTTAAGTCATTATTTTTAATTCACAAAGCAAATGCATTTCCACTATTAGTTAAAAGCCTACACTATAAAAAACCCCCACACAACTGTACGATTAGTGTTATGTTTTTTCAGCCTACTCCCTAGATTGAAACAAGCTATTCTAGCAAAACCAAATGCTATTAATATACCTGCAGCTGCGCTTGGGACTTATAACCACAGCCTCATTTAACTGGTGGTCCCACCACTGGTCAGTGCAGCTACGTCACCAAGATGTTGGCAGCACAGAAAATGCATCAGATGTTAAAATGCAATCAGATTATAATTTGCACATTTTACTCACTTCATATTAAAAGTCTTATCCTACAATTCCACTTCATTAATACCTATGTACATGTCTAATGAACACTGCTCAGAAAACTTGGCTTGTATGTTTTTACAGTATGTTTCATTCAAGGTTTCCTGATTGCATCTCCTGTTTGTTTCATTTGGTACCAACATTCACAATGCCTCCAAATTAACACAATCCACTACCTTACTGTGCCCTTTGTCTCCATAACATAACATTAGAAAAGTTGTTAAATAAAACTAGAATATGGATTATCCCCTAGAAATTTCCTCCAACTACTTCACACTTCTCATCAGGCCAGTGCTATTACAGAATGCTAAAGTCTGTGGATGTGACTCAATAGCCTTCTTTCTTTTCAGAAAAACCTCCGGGTTTGGAGGAGTTTTACAGGGCTAGTTTTGGTCAGAATCGGCTCACTGATGCAGCATAGGCAGCAGGCTCCAAGCTAGCTGGTGCTATGATCGCATGCACGAACAACTGAGGACAGAAAATCCTTAAGCCAGTAGTACCAGCATGGAATTCTTTAGATAGACTACAATGTTCAGGTTAAGCAGAAAGATCCAGCTCCTGCTCACAGACCCAGGTTACTTTAACATTCATCAGCTTGAGTACCAATAATCACAAGGGCACACAGCCAACAAGTACTTACCTACCATTCTTCCTTTTTTTTTTTTTTTTTTGAAACCCTTGCTGAACTCCACACTGCTGAGATTGCATCAGATGTTACCATTTCTAAAATATATTGACTGTAAAGAGTACCTGGCAATATCTGGCAGCTTTGCTTTGCTGCAGTTGCAACACCACTACAATACACACATACGCACACAAGGACTAAGGGAAGGATTTGTTTTCTTTTCAAAGGCAACTGAAAGACATGGTCAAAAACCCTACAAAAACAACTGCAGTGGGATAGAGAGTATCCTAAGGCATTGAAGAGAACAAAGTACCTTTTAAACTAAACTAAAAGTGGCTGATGGGTTAAACACACAGCTTAAATATGTTTGTTGAAATCTCTTTTAAAACAAATTAATAGAGACACACAAAAATTACCTGCCAAACACCAATATTTGCTGTGGGTTCTGCGAATGGCCGCTTGTAAACTCTACACATCTTTAAGGCATCAGAATATATCTCTGTGATGTTGTTTAACACTGCAAAGACAGCTGCCAGTGGATAGACACAGGAGAAAAGACTCACATAGCCAAACTGTAAGAACAACTCCAGGTAATCATCAAAAGTACCCTGAAAAACAGAATGAAAATAAGAACAACTTTAACCACAAAAAAAAATACATGAAGAAACACAGAATTAACAACAAAGTTGTAAACACACTTCTTCATCCCAGCTCAGTGGTTTGGCAATGACTGGTGGCAGAAACAACAACAACAAAAACATGCATCTAGTTATTTTGGAATTATTCAAAACTTCTTCATAAGGGGAAGCCAAGGTTTTTCCTTTCGCCTAATGCGTTTTCTGTAACAGTCACGTTTCTTATCCTTCTTACATGAAATAATTGTATAAAGACATTAATCCCATTCAAATTCCTGACTACCTCAGCGAAACAGTTACAGAAAGCACAGTGGGGGATACTAAAACAGCATCATGCATTTAAACTAGCAGAACCTACTCCTAATAGCATCGTGACAAGAAAAGTCCTAGTATTTCAGACTGTCTGCAAAAGACCGGACCAGAAAGACAGGTTGGTAGATGGACAACTCTTTTCTGGTATTTCTGCTTGTTTATTTCAAAACAGGTAAGTACAAATTAGTGGCCCACTTGGAGGCTGAAATGACAGAATGCAGCACCAGCATCTGAAAGGAACAATTAATGCAAACAAAAAGCCCTATTTTGGCCAATGTGCAACACATCTATCACCTGATATTTAAACCAAGAATGTGGGTGCTTAGACGCTGATTAAGTATTCACATGTAGGTTATTATGCATATTTGCATAACTACTACTTTGTAGTATTAATAATAGTTTGCTATGGTTGCACCAGTTATTTATGGAAGCGAAGAACAAAACCAACTCATTTTTAAAGGAAAGGTGTTTGCTGAACAAAGGATGGTGAACTAGCAGGAAGAAGTTAAACTGGGATCTAGCTATATTGTATTCGCTAAGACCCACACATTTTCTGCCTCTCAAAAATGGGATATTAAAAGTACAGACTTGACAGTAACTGAGATTATTACAAGAACCACATAAAATTGGTTTTGGCTTCAGACATCAGACACAGGGTTCTCTAATCTTTTTTGCTGGTTATAGCTGCTAAACTGACTGCTTCTCCAGCACTTAGTGCTTTTTTCCTAGCTAACAGAGAGAGGCAGTAGAATCCTGCAAGCTCAGAAATCAACATGGGGTTACCATTAGCTGCATTCTTCACTTCAGCTCATTTTTAAGTTGTGTAGTACAGCTAGGTCTGACAAACTGATCTGCAGACCAGACCCTGAGGAGCTATCAAACTTTTAAAACCACCGAGATTTTTTTCCACAGAAATGTTATGTACGAACTCCAAATTTTAGTAAGGTGGGATATTTATGCAGGATCACTCACTGGAGTTGCAGTCACATATCTGTCCCTGCTATCACTTTCTCAGACAAATGTTGCAGGCAGGGAGCATGGCAGAGACACGCATCCCTTTGTTCTCCTCCTTCTGGTAACTGCACAGTATTCCCACTACTTCCTCACACCTTTCTTCTCATTTCCTTGTCCAGTACCTATTGACTTTTAGAACAGCAGAGTATGAAAAGAAAAGGAGTATTTATTTTTCTCCTACTCAATTTATGACACTTTGCACAGGAAGAGAGGACTCTGATAGGCTGTTAAAGACATTTCAAAGTATGCCATTGTCAGCCACAAAAGCAGCACATAAACTATAGTATCAAGGAAACAGAATCAGCAAAGAAATTCAGGGATAAAGTGAATTAGAGAGAAGCAGAATCATAAAAAAAAAATTTTAAAATGACTGTAGGATGTTTTTACATCTTAACTGGGTTAAGGGCTGGAGATTTGAAAAGTGAGAGGGAAAGAGGACAAACAAAAAAAAAAAGATAATTCAATGTTAAAGAGTTAAGTGAAGGAAGGAAAAGAGAAGAGCCTGAAACAATAAATTCTGTCAAGATTCCTGCTAAACTCCTCAGTTACTAAACATAGTCCAATGCTTCCCCCTTGTGACAGATTTAATTTTAGAAATACTCTTGCCTGCTGACAGCTCATTGCTTACAAACAAATCAGCAATCTAATACTGTGTATTTACAAGCACAGCACAACTTAAATCTTTAGACTGAAAATAACACTAATGCCTTGAATACGCAGTACCTTGAGGCTAGCGGTGGCCACCTCCACGGCAAAGTTGGAACTCTACAACTGACTTGTTGAGTCCCTGCAGAAAATTATTCAGGGCAGAATGGTACAACAGGTGCAGATACATTTGATCTAGCTCTGCACAAGAAGCACTGGGCAATGTGACTCAAAGACACCACACTGGCTTTCTACGTGTCAGCTGAGAATCAGAACTCAGCTCAGCCCCAAGAGGCAGAGCTTATTTGGTAAGGCATAGCAACGCCTGATGCCAACACACAGCTTTCGGAGCCGTGCTGGTCTGTTTGCAGGCACGGTGCTGGACTGTGCTGATTTACTAGACACTAACTCGGGAATTTCTGACGTGTTCTCCATTGTAAGGTAGCCATGCTCTCTAAATCTCTCTCTCTCATATAAAATGTGGGAAACACCAACCTTTCCAGAGGAATGCAAGTGTTAACATTTCTACAGTTTTTCAATTGCAAAGGTAGTATTCCTTTTTCCTCTTCCCATTTCATGGCACTTTACACAGGAAGAGAGGAATCTGATATGGTACGGATATCAAATTTCAAACTTTTTTTACATAAAAGGTAAACTATCTAGATATAATTCTTATTCTGTAAAAGTATAAATCATACAGTATTGAGCCTCTTGTGACTATGCTTGCAGCATCTGATCAAGCAAGTTACCAGCCAGTCTGTAAGGCCTTAACATACACACTAATGTCTACATTGTCAATTCCTTTAGAACTGCAATTACACAAACATCTCTTCCAGTGATATGGAGTTAGGTAGATCCAAATTCAGCTGTTCGTTCCTACCCCTTCATGCTGATGCAACTGGGATCCTGCACTGTACCAGTTCTTTGATCCAGTGCACCATATCACTGTATAAACATTGCCAGCAAAATTGATGCACCTGGAAAAAAGCTGCTAGCCCAAACAGCCAGGAATATTTCAGGTTGCACTGGCTGATGTCTCTGTCAACTATAACCCAGAAAACTTTTAACTCTTTTGCAGTAGCAATACATACAACATAGGTGCCCATTTCTTTCTCCAGGTTGACTTGTTCCACCAATGACAGGTCCGTATCTGTTTTCAGAGAACACATGCGTTTCTTCATCCTCTTCTTATGTCTCTTTTGGAGCCAGTAAGGAAGCAAAGATTCTGCAAACTGATTTAGGATCTGCGAAGTTATCAGCAAAGTGGCCAAGCTCTTAAGTTTAAAAAAAAAAAAAAAAAAAAAAAGAAAAAAAAGATAGGACAAAAAAAAGTTTAATAGATCTGTGATAAACCTATGATCATTTCCAATTTTGTATGTTCTAGTAATACCATAAGTTGTAATACTATGGCAAAAGGCGGCCAGCCTAACAAAACTAGCAGTAGCATATGAAAGTACAGCTGCTCGAGTACCCATTCTTTGCTATGTGCTGAAAAGGACAAAGTAAGAGTTATATATCTAAATATTTTGTGGATCTGGTTGTATCTTGGAGACAGGACACAAAGTCCAATGAAGGGTAAAGATACACACTTAACCTATACCAACACCAACAACAGAGCTAACCAATTAACTTTTTTCTATTTTTTTTTTCTTCCTGTTTTTTACCTTAAAATATAGGAAATGTTATGAATGTCATGTCTGGTATAGATATGTCAAGTGTTTTGCTAGAGATCTCTTTAGAGGAGCAGAGTTCTTAAGCTCAGTTTTTAGAGCAAAAATATTTTCCTTATACTTGATTTTCATGTTTGAGTTCAAAAGATGTTAACAACAGAAAACTGATTTCAAATACCAACTATATACCAACAAATTATTTTTGCTTCTCCTGATTCTTAGCTCCCCATTGTAGTCAGAAGTTTAATCATTCTCTTATCCCCAAGAGTTTCTCATTAAAAACTTTACAGAGAAAATCATTTTCTAATATAAACGGAAAGAAGGAGGAAATGAAAATTTTCCAGCCTCATCTGTGTGAGAGAATTATCAATTTATTTGAAAACAGTTCCTCATTGATACAGAAAGAAAGAATTGCTCTACATTACTGTTATGGATCTGCAATTGTGGAGGAACTGAAATACAGAAGCTGGATTTGTAAGAAAATATTAACTTGACAATGAATATATTTCATATATATTTTAGAAAAACAATTAAAAACTAAAGTGCTATTTCAATCAATCTTTTATTTTCCCAGATTCATCAATATTCGTAAGATGTTCTTGAAACTCACCTGCCTCAAAAGCTTCATATCAAATAGCACAAAGGCAATGTAGAAGAGAGATGCAAAACAATTTAAGAAGTTGAACTGGAATTAAAAATACTTGTTATTAGCACTCAAGCAAAAGTTCAAATGCAGTTACCTTGACTAAATAGCTTCCATGCAGATGTAAACTATTAAAATTTTCTTTAACATTTTTAAAACTTAGGTCAGAAGAACATAATTTTCAATATTGCTCCTGCTCAGATTTTCGTTCGACAAGCTTAATGTTTTCCTAAAGCATGGCATGCAAAGAAACGTGGACAAAACACATCACCTCCTACTTAACTGTCATCTTTTGGCAATTTCCCCACAGGTGATGCAATAAAAGGGATGTATTCATCGTAATTTAGGGGAATGTTTGCTTGGGTTTTTTTTCCCAAAGAAATACTTAATCCAAATATATGTATTGGATGACATATCTCTCTCAACATGTACAACTGTTCCTTGATATATGTTAGTTAAGCTTTATGTTGAATCCCTTCAAGAGGTTTTGCAACCAAGAGAAATATTCCCCGCTTCTAAAATGAGACATAATCACAGTATTGTACCTGAAAAATCATAAGCCAGCTCTGAAGCAGGAGAGAACTTTTCCTACTTGCTATCAGTGCTGGAGCTCATGGATGACATAGATAATAATGAGGAGTGCAGAGACTCACTCATAGGTTGAAAGTGAAACTTGAGGGGGGGTTACATTTGACATTCTATATATTTTTTAATTATATATAGCGAAAAAGAGTGCTATTTTTTGAGAAAGGCACTAAACTATAAATGATACATACAAGAGTTTTAGTTCTAGAGGTTACCAATAACAAGGATAACAAGCAGATTAAAAAAAGTAATAAAAAAGCATGCTGAGTTGGGGCCGGCGGGGCAGGGGACGGGAACTCTGGAATAAAATTGAATGACCTCTTCAAAAAGGAAACAAGAATATTAAGTCTCAAAATAAGTTAATCTTTACAACTGCTTTTACTGAACATCTTCTATGGAAATTCAAAATTTACAGTACGCTTCCTTAGAATCAGTGTTGCAAATGGATATACACCTAAAAGAGCAATGAAACTTATACACACACAAGCACAAAAGCTACTTGTTCAGAGCCAGAAAGAAGATAAATCAGGACTACAAACTGTATAGGAGCAGCCTGATGGACGTGTATTTCCAGCCTCCCCTGACTGGTTGTCTGAATGTTAGTACAGATGGAAGTTAATACATGAACTTTTTAAGATACAACTTTACCATAAAATCTTGCAAAAAGTGAAAGACATTTACTTCCCAGTTAATCCAGAACTTGAATTCACTAGGAGTGAATTCAGCTTCTTCCCAGTTGAAGATAGGGCCACATCAATTAACAGGACCACATCAATTAACATAAAGATAGGACCACATTAATTAACATAAAGAAAAACTTAAATCTACAGAATCCTAATGAAAGAACAAACCAATACAAATAATAAGCCAACTCTCCACTATAAAAAGAGGCATCCAGAACAGTCTAGCAGTTACTGCAACCACAACTGAAATCCTGCTTACTCTGATATTTGTGCTAGTATTTGGCCTTGGACAAAACTGAAGGTCAGTGACCTAATGCTAGGAAAGAACCAATAAAACACATGACAAGTTCTCTTTTTAAATCATCTTAAAATCTGCTTATACTACATACTTACCACCAAAACCTTCAGAATTAAATGATTCTGATATGAAGATTCCAGCCTGTGATTTTCTAAAATACCAACAAAATTATTAATCAGTAAACAGCAGAAGCACTTATCATATACTGAACATTGCTCTACAAAGAGTAAACAGACACTTTTCCTCCACCTAAAAAATTGCTTAAATAATAGTTTATGGGGAATAGTTCCTCAACACTTAGAGCAAAAAGAATTTATCCTGTACCATTAAAGCTAACCTGTAAAGCTAATCTGATGCACCATATCGACATGTATATTTTTGGCTACAACTCCAGTATTTTTTCTACTGCAAAGGTTTTTCCTTTCACATCTTTCTTTCTCAGAAGAGCTGTTTAATAACTAAAAAACCATCCATCATTCTTAACACTTAATAAAATGTGCCTCATTATTGATTTTTTTTTGGCTGAAAAAAAATGCAAAACCAATTGGAATACACCATGAAAAACAGTAATACCAGACTTGATTCAAAACCAGTAAATGCTCACAGAAATATCCCCATCCATCTCCAAGGAATTTAAATCAGACCCTAAGGTCTAAAGCAAGGCTAGAGCACATGAAGTTCACATTACGGATTCTAAAATGAAGATTTGCAGTTCATTCAAGACAAAACTGCCAGAAGCTGAGGTTTGAGGAAGGCTGGTTACTAGAGCAAGAGGAAAGGGAAGGGAATGGGAGATTTCCCATTTCTTTTTGCTATTTAGTCAGATTGTACCTTTCAAGCCCTGGCTAAGCAGTAACTGAATCAGGAGGCAGCACAGTAGCATCAGCTGTGTCAACAAGGCTGAAAGGAGAGACCATCACCTACAGACCATGCTCAGGAGAGAATAGCAGAGTTCTACTCTGACAGGGTGCAAAGTTGGGCCTTGCGTATGAAAAATGCACTCGGGACTGAATGCAATTTTTACTTTCAGCTTTCACTAAGCAATCAGTTCTGGTGATAAATGGGGGCAAGAGGTGTGCTTAAAAATACCCCTATGGTTTGCCAGTTTAGCTGTTTAAATCAGATCTTAGCTGAAATCATGTCAGGTGGGAGGGGAGGCAGGACAGCCAGATGAGCTCTTCATCCTATTCACAGCAGCATAAACACATTGGATAGCAGAGAAAAGGCACAAGCTGTCAGTGTAGTGCAGTACACAAATACTGCTGTTGCTGAATATGAAACATCAGCTTAAAACCAAAAAAGTCTGGCTTAAAAAAAAACAAACATGCATTACCTGCTAAAGACATTTTAGTCTACCTGATCGACACAACTGGGCATTTTGCATAAAGGCTTTTTCTTGCAGTATAGTGAAAAAAAAAAAAATCAACACAAAACCAAAACAGGCAGTTGAAACCTAGGTAAGAATTTAAAAGTCATTATTTAAATAAAATCCTTGAATAGTCATAAACAAATCAAGAAATGGCTTGCTTTTGCTACTGCTGCTGTCAAGTTGTATTAGCTGAGCAAACCATTTTGGCATGCATAACCAACCCCCAGTTCAACACCTCTTTTCATTCTCTCTTCTGCATCAAACTCCTTTTTGCTTAATCTTTCTTAGGTTAATTTTCTGTGCCTCCAGCTTCAGTAACCTGGATTCTGTCATAGAATTGTAGAGTTGTTTGGGTTGGCCTGTAAATTTATGCCTTATTGAGCTCTTAACACAAAACTCTTCCCATTAGCTTCATCTATTAACTTTGTCTGAAATTGACTGCACGTCTGTAGGAGTGCAAAAATACAAAAAAACCCCCACTAACACTTCACTATCCTCATGTTACAAAATACAAGGTCCAATCTGTTATGCAAGTCACACACACAGGGAAAACAAGACAATCTATTTTAACGTTCCTCCTCTTCTGAGAGTGCCCAGAGGAAAATATTTTGATAGGGATGTGGAATATTGGTGTATATATATAACATACACAAACACTCTCACATGGCATGTAGTTAATGTTTTTCAATTTTGTTATGTTAACTCAGTGCCTCTGTTCTCTGCACAGATGTATCAGTAGACTAAGACGTATTCAGCAAATCCAAATTCACCAAATTCAGGTTGTGGATGCCAACTATCAGGACAGTCCCTCCTGCCGCCCACCTCTGAGCTCCCATCCTCGTGATCTCACCTCGCCACTTGGGCCAGCACTATGGCTGATCCAGCCAAAGAAAGAACTAAATCAGGGAAGGAGGACTTCTGCACCAAAAGCAGAGAGAGGCTGAGGAGGAAGGTATCACCCCTTTTGATATCATGCTAGACTCAGAACAAATTAAACCAAACGTGAAATTGATCTCAGAACACTCAAAATAAATGTAAGAAGTTAAAATGGCCATCTCTTTTACCCCACAGTAAAAATATACTTCAGGAAATTTCTTTAGCATTCCATTGAACAAGAACTCCCAGTAACACATTCTACAAAGAAACAAATTCTAAACATCTGGTATTCTAACTTTAAGGAAGAATAAACAACTTACCCCATGATGTTAAGAATTCAGCAGCATACCGATAGATGCGGTTCATAATTTCAATCACAACAGCATATATGATACTGGGCACAAACAGCATCAAGCTGCTGAAGTTAGACTCATTCGCTTCATGATAATCGAGAGCCCACTGTTCCAAATCAAAGTAAATCATCATCACGTACAGTGAGAAGTAGAGGCAAAGGCACACAAATGGTAAGGACACCAGATAAATCCGTATCTGTCTCTTAATACTTGAGTACACCGGTTCCTCCCTCCCCGTGACAGGATTGATGCCCAGGACACCATGGAAGCCTGGTCTTGGTTCTTCAAAATGTCGTTTCATCAACAGCGTCCCCCAACGGTACGTCATGATGGCGCAAATCCGCTTCCAAACTTCCAGTATCACAGTGGACCAGAGCAGGTTGAATGTAGCAAACATCACATATTTGTCATAGTCTTCCCATGCAAACACATAATAAGGAATCCCAATGACAGCCATTGGAACCAAAGCAAATGTGAAGTACTCTAAGAAGCCAAAGTAGAGAGCAATGGTTTCACCAAAGTAGCAGCGTATCTCATCTGCAGAGAAAATGAATTAAGGAATCAATTAAGACTACACTTAACATAGGTGTCGGTATAATATCGAACTTGATTTTACAAGAATCCCTTGACTCAAAGGTTTTTTTCCTAAATAATCTAATGAATAATTATTGCATTTTTGTTCCTGCTTCTCCCATGTTCCAAAAACTCAGGTAGCTATTTGAATTTTTTTGATGTTCTAGAATATACATATAAAAATATATACATACATTCAGATGGCAGGGAAGTCAAATATCTCAATACTTAGCAAATTAACATCAGATACCCAGAAGGAAAAAAAACCCAGAACACTAGCATTTGTAAGAACTGAATCTACCAATGAATGGCTAAGATGGCACAGACAATATCTGGTATAAAACCAAACTTTAACAGTGAGTGACTCCTAACTCTGAAGCTTCTCACTCGTATATATACACCAGTGAGGGAAACAAATTTGTTTCAGCCTGTTCAGGGCCACAAAGGCCTAGTTGTGCTTTGCCAGCCTTCAAGGAACTAAAGGAATAGATGGAAAGGTATACTCAAATCTTAAATCTTAAGCATGCTCGATAGCACACTCAGGCCAAGACATTCCCTTCAGCCTTCCACACTTACCTTCCACACCAGAGTTTCACTTCTACAGAGGCTAAATGCTGGAGCAGAAGTTAGGAAGGACACTTGGTCTTCTCACACAAACTGAAGAGAAAACTTCTCTAGAAGAAACCCTGCACTTTATTTTTAGTGGAGTAAGAGTTCACATACCTAAAGGTTGATAGCCAACTTTGACTCGGCCATACCAGCTGTGACGAAGCTTTTTCAATTCTTCCCTATCATGTAGTGGGAAAATCTGAACCAAAATACCACTGGTCAATAATCTTCTCACTAGGAAAAAGAGAAAAAAAAAAGAAAAAAGAAAGAGACAAAGATAATTAGTACTTCTTCAAAGGACAGTGAAGTTGATATAAGCAAAAAGGCTACATTATGTACTTAGCAAGCCTAAAGTTACTATGAAATAAATCTAGCAGTTAAAAAACAAATAAAATGTCATGTTAGTTAAAAATTATCCATTATAGAAAGCAGTTCTACCTATTCCTACAAAGACTGTGCTATCCACTGGAAGAGAAAAAGTAACTTTTTTACACCTATAGACTATTCCATACGTTTGCAACATAACCAGGTGCAGCCTGAATAACAAAAAGGGCTACAGATCAGAACTGAAATGCCATTTGGAGCTTTGTGGGGAAAGGTCTGGCTCTCGCATTTGAGCAAAGAAAGGCATAATGAATCAAATTGACATAGCAAAAACAAAACACTAAACTGAAGAGCCCTCGTTGTACTAATTATGGGAAAGATACTAAAAACATTCTTGGATGATCAACCAATACTAATTAATAAATTACAACACATCTTCATTGCTAACAAACAAAATATCCCAGAATTTGCATTTAGCAATATTACCCATGTTGATAAACAAACCGCTCCAGAAGTTACAATCATAGAAATATTTAAAAAGAAAATAAATTCAAAACCAGGAGAGCAGAGGCACTAGAAGTTGTGTGATAGTTTTTTACCATTTCCCATTGGCATCTACTTGACATAACTAGAAAAATACCTTATCTATATAAAAAATTACCAGTGCAAACTCATCCGACATCTACATTTATTGACATTTCTTGAACCACTGACATGCACAGAGCTGCTTCTTCAATGACCAACACTAATGAATAAAGACACTGTTTTTATAAGGACACACAAATATTAAAAGATAAACTCTAAGAAACTGTAGCATCTCTGACAATGAACTAGTTCCAACTACCATAAAAGTAGCTCTTCTTACTTCTTTCTCCTATGAAAAGAACTCTAGAAGCAAAGAGGAGGACAAATGAAATCAAACTAATGAAATAAAAATTACTTCATATTTTGAATTTTATAGCTCTGGAACACTGTTACTCATTCCAGTATTTTTATACAGAGACAATCCAATTATGTAATCTTTTAAAAACAAATATTTTTGATATACTAATTATAAAAACAACGGGTAACATCAATATACATAAAAATTATCCAGCTGAAAAAAAAAAAAACAAAAAAACACATGAGGCCAGAGTCTCAGCCCCACAGAAAGACTTCGGTTGGACAACCTTCTGGAAGTCATCTGGTCAAAGCAGGTCCAGCTTAAATCAGGCTGCTTCGGGCCTTGTCTAGTCAAGATCTAAGAGTCTCCCATGACAGAGTCACCAGAGTCTCTCTAAAACCCTGTTTCACTGTTTCATTACCATCAGTGTGAAAAGCATTTTCTTAATATCTATTCAGACTTTCTCTTGTTGCACTGCGCATCTGTCACCTCTTATCCTATCACTGTGGAGTGGTGATTAAAAAAATTGATTAAAAATAGCAGGACTTAACCAAAGGATTTCTCTTCATTGCAGGAAAATTAAGAGGTTTTTCACCATGAACACTATCATATGTCAGCACAGTTACAGGCAAACTACATTGCTTACCAATTGATTTTCCTGGATACAGCTTTGCCTGAGGATATCCAGGGATCATTTTTTCATCTTTAGCTCTTAAATTTTCAAGTTCATGCTTGATGATATACTGACATTCTGCCATTGTAAGGAAATTGTGATTGTCATCTAAAACCAAAAAGAAAGTAGTATGAAACTGTGCAGCATAGGAAGACAACCCTGGCAGCAAATAGCTATCAAAAATTACCAGAATCAGAAAAAAAGTAGTAATAATTATGTGACAACTACTACCAACCAACATCCATTAGCAAAAACCTCCACTTTTTAAAATAAACGTCTTGGGAAGAAGTTTTCTCTAACTGGCACATGTTGGCCACTGCATTTTTGACCAGTTGGGTGAAATAAGAAAACAAATCAAGAGACAAAGACACCCCTAAAGTACTAATTGCTGGAGGCTGGGTTAGTATACCAGCAAGCGTATTCTTGTCTTGTTGAAAGACTCTTACTCAGGT
Organism: Arenaria interpres; assembly: GCA_013399435.1. NCBI lineage: Eukaryota > Metazoa > Chordata > Aves > Charadriiformes > Scolopacidae > Arenaria > Arenaria interpres. The sequence goes on from VXAK01003246.1 coordinate 45,477, forward strand.
ATCTGCTATTTGCTGATCTCAGAATCTCCATACCTCTTTCTGCCATACAGTTCCTGAAGTATTTTCATAACAAAAACCAGTAAGATGTCAGGAAAAATCTCCTTTTCAGTAAGCATTTCACACAAATATCACAGTATCTTGCTCTTTATTGCCCATACAGCATAATGATAAGCCAGTTGAGACAATTAGTTCTGATACAAATATAGAAATAAGGTAAAACAGTAAGAAACCTTTCAAAAAATCCCAAATTTTGAAGAGCTACAGCAACAAACCTATTGTCAACTCCATCGATTTGTCATCGAGGAAATAGAGTCTGGTTTCCTTGACAAAATGACCAATTGAACAAATCTCTAATACAAAGAATAGTATCAATTAAACTGGGGAATTAGAAATATTAGTAAGACAACACAGGCTGCAGGGTTTCTTTTGTAGATGACACATTTCACATCATGCCCAAATTCGAATTATTGAATGGCTCTATAGTGTTATTTATTAATTATTATTCTTATTTAATTACTTAATTCAGCTTGATGTGTAATTGTAATAGAAAGCAAGAAGCAGAAATACTTTCTCCAGCTAATTATAAGATAGTAGCCTCAAAACTGGCTCACAGATGTTAATAAGAAATCAAATTGCAATGTTAATTCATAACATTGATTGTTAATCCTGCACTCATGTTTATCAACTATTTTTTCTTGTCATATTTTCAACGAAACCCCTTCATACTAAGAATGAATTAGTACTGAATGAATTACAATAATCACTAAATTATTTGGACCACACAAAAGCATAAAGAAAAACACAAGCAAGAAGCAGAAGCCATGTGAAAAAAAAAATAAAAACAATAATTTCACCCTATGATCTGAATTTCCAGAGGCAAAAAAGAGTGGTTTTTCCCTAGCTTGTTCTTCTGATTTCTGTTTACTGTTACCATTGCAAGGAATAGAAAGACTGTGAAAGACCTAGCAGTGTAATTGCTTTGAATCTTTAGCCACAGCTCTACTCTTAGCCACAAAGACCCCTAAAATTGCTTACCTGCAAAATCTTTGAAAGTTTTTCTACTGCTGTATGTAAAAGTTCTCATTGAGTTATCATTACATTCCTTCACCAAACCCACAGTTTCAGCTCCCAGCAACAGCCTTAAGTGGGAAGCTCCAACCAGATAAATATGTTCATCTCCATTTTCCATTACCAATGGTTTAACCAGCAGTTGTGCACCTTTAAAGTAAAGAAAAGCAAAATTAGGAAGAGAATACATTAAAACGACACCTCAAAAACTTAGCATTTTAGCATACATCATTTGGGGCCTAGTTATCAGGAACGCTGAAACTGCACCTTTTAAGAGCACAAAGAATTAAGGCTTCAACAGCACCTGACGTGGTGTTCAGAATCTTGCAGGGTCACCCCACGATTTAGCCCTGTTTCTGTCAAAGTGCTCACAGTGAACTGTAACAACAGGGACAGTTTGGACCTGCTCCTGTCATGCTCACATCACGTAAGCAACCAGTGCTTCTGCAAACAGTCCTACAAGTTTTAAGGAGACTACACTTTTGAAATAGAAAGATCCCTGACTTAAGTAGCGGAGGCCTGAAAGCAAGTTTGTAGTCACAAATCAGATAGCTATGGAAATTTTACTGACCATAAGATAAAAAGCTACAACAGCCATAAATAATGCCTTTCTAAAAAATGTAAAAAAATAAGTCTAAGGAATTACAAATTATTTAGCCTAACTTCAATTCCTGAATGTACACAAAAAAAAAATCAGTTATGAAATATTGTCTTTATAAGAGCCTAAAAGCTAGCAAAAAAGATAATTAAAATCCAGCATTAAGTTACCAATATTAAACTGCTTCCTGCTAAGTTAATTTCATTGTACAACATGGTACCAAGTCTTGCGGACAGGATAGTAGATGTGATGCATGTTCATTTTGGCAAGGCTTACAATGTTCTCATAAGCAAGAAGAGAGATGTTCCCTAGACAGCTAATCAAATTATGTTGAAGGAAAGGTTATCAGGGTTCCTCCGCAAAAATGGAAGGATTCTAGAGTTCAACAGGCACGTGAACCAACCTTAAGCCAATATTTTCATTAATAACTGGGTTAAGAGGGTTCAGTTATTACATTTTCATGACATCAGAATGAGGCTCTACTCACATAAAATCAAGCAACTTCAAAAATTGCAAAATGGAGTGGCACTGGCTAAACAATAATTAAACCACAAACTAGCTGAAAACTAATTTTCTGTATGTCTTCATATTATGATGACAGCTAAATTGATTTCAAAGTGTTACAGAAGATCATACTGTACTCACCTCCATTTGCTTTTTTCTCCACAATTCGTTTAGTGAACCATTCTATGGTTTCCTCTTTGGTGCCTTTTGCAAGCTCAATTACTACCAGAGGCCTGAAGTTAGGCTCAAAAGTATCCAAGAAAGACCAGCTTTCCTCCATCTTTTGAGAGCTTGCTAAGTATAAAAACAAAATAAAAACGCCAGTGTTAAAAAATATTTGGTATCAGTCTAAAAAACACAAAACTTTCCTACAGTGAGTTACATATATCTGTGCTTAGCAAAGTGGCAGATGCCTGTTTCTGTGGACCTACTGAAACAAGTAGTTTGAGTAGCCCCTCTAACTGTCACCTGGCAAGGTGCTACCAATCTTTGGTGGCATTTATGTCCTACTCCCTAAGTAGGAAAATTGTTGCTGTGTAATAAGTAGAAACTATCAGCAAAAGCAACAGCTTAAAACTTCCTACAGTGTATTATTTGTCAGAAAATGAAAACATTAACAGAAGAGGACATCGGTCAAACAGATATCTAAAACCAATAAGCTCCTCCTGGTAAAAGTGTGCAAACACATTATATGTTTAAGAAGGAACTTTCTCAGTAAATCTTGTGAAGCTTTAACCATACCAAGGAAGCTGAGCAGGTGAGCAGGACACCTATCATATAGATAGGCCAATTATGCACAAAGCACTTAAACGATTTGAACTTGTTGAGAGATATAAACCTAGTGTTTGTGACAAAGTCCAGCTGCAAAGTTTCTAATGTAAATAATCCAAATGTTCTAAGTGAATCTATTCTGTAAGAATCATATAATCATTCAGGTTGGAAAAGACCCTTAAGATCATCGAGTTCAACCATTAATCTAGCCCCACCAAGTCCACCACTAAACCATGTCTCTAAGCTCCACACCTGCAGGTCTTTGAAAAACCTCCAGGGATGGTGACTCAACCACTTCCCTGAGCAGCCTGTTTCAATGCTTGACAACCCTGTTGGTGAAGAAAGTTTTCCTTAAATATCCAATCTAAACCTTCCCTGGCACAACTTGAGGCCATTTCCTTTTGTCCTGTTACTTGGGAGAAGAGACTGACCCTCACCTCACTACAACCTCCTTTGAGGTAGTTGTGGAGAGTTATAAGGCCTGCCCCGAGCCTCCCTAACTCCAGGCTAAACCACCCTAGTTCAGATCCCTGAGCTGTTGACACTGTACCTTCACCTTGTATAGAAATGATTCTACAGAGATCTTTATATTATGCTTCATAAAGCAATTTAAAGTTGTTAATATAAAAAGAGAAATCTAGTAACTCACCTACTCAGTTAAAAAAAATTAAAAAAAAACCCAACAAAACAACCAAAAAACCTTGAATTTACTGAATTTAAAACTGAGGGGAAAGTTTGGATTTGGCTGTTGTTGGGGTTGGTTTTTTTTTAGCTATTAACTTCACCAAAGAAAGGATTTTACCCACTGTCTTTAAGCAGTTTTCCCCCTCCTGTTCAAAGACTGAAACTACTTCATTTCCAAGTAAGTTGCTGTAGGATGCAGTTCAGCTTTTATGACAGATATAGTTGTGTGACAAACAGAGAAATCACTATCTCCGTTATTTCATATAAATTATCCTACAAAATAGTGATAGTGTAAACGTATGCATATCATAATAAACAAGGCTATTTGCTTTTGACTTGGGGGGAAAAAGCCTTCAAGCCAAATTTCAATGAAGTTTTCAGTTAGTTTCACTAGACAGTTCATATGCACACAATTCTGCAGCATTTGGATTTACAACTCTGAACCCAAGTATGTATGTCTTTAGGAGAAATACTTGGGGTTAATAAAGTGTTTTAAAACATTTTAGATGCAAATCTGCACAGGCTGAATTAATCAGACAAAGGAAAACACAATCAGCAATTAGGCACCGTAACTTTGATTGTCAATGATTGACTGCACTGTCTCGATGCATGACTTCGACTTAATGCATCACTTTCCACAATCAGTTTTATTTTTTTTTAAAAGGATAATGCCTGTCACATTGTGCATATTGCGACTTCCATGGAATTTAAGGAATCAAAAGCACCAGGTAGTTATTACCGCGAGTTAACAATAACACTTTAGAGAACAGCGTTTCTTCTGAAAACAGCCTTTGTACAAACAGCAGGCAAACTTGGCTCCTACCGTTTATTCAGAATCATTGTGCTTGGCGCGGTGACTAAGTCAGGCTTGTTATTTTTAGGCTTATTCCTGCCGAAAGGCAGAACAGGGCTGGAGCACTCTCCCAACTCGCCTCTGCCGTTCCCTGTGCCCCACGCAGGCGGCTCAGCGCCCGGCCCAGACCCTCCGGGAGGTCACTCGGGCCTCTTCTCGCAGCCCCACGCTCGCCACGACTTACGACAGACCCCCGAGGAGTGGGGAGCGGAGACAAAACGGACCCCTGACCCCCACGACCCACCTCCCCTTCACCAAGCCGTGGGGCCGGTTGACCCAGGGCGGTCTCCAAGCCCGCTCACCCTTCGGGGCGGAGGCAGCTGGTTTTAGAGACGGCGGTAGCCATATCCCTGCCGCCG
>VXAK01003247.1:0-10297 GCA_013399435.1 Arenaria interpres
TAAAATTTCTTAGGATATTCTAGAACTTGGACATTACTGGTAAATGCATCATTTGAGTTATGTTATTGTGCATATGGTAACGTATACAGAATCTTCATCACTTCAGTCTTACTTTTCCAGTCACTTTTCTTCTGATTTGCATGACAGTACAATTTTCAGTCCTGTGAATTTGTGAATTTTTTTAAGCCGAAGCAGAACAGTGCTGTTTCACATGGATATTATCTTTTTCACTGAGGTGGTTTGTTTTTTTTTTTTCATTCATCACAGTTTTTACTTTCAGGTAACCTTCCAAGTCTAGCAAAATTGTTCAACAGAACTTCAGGTCAGAAATAGTTTAATGACAGACTGATCAGCGGAACATGCAGCAGTGGTGGGCGTATAAGTCTGAAGAAATTGTCAGGATTCATTAATAAAAAGGAGAGATCATTTATCATACATCAGACACTGTCCAGCAGGAATAGAATGCGGAGTTTTTTGGTTTTATTTTTGGTGAAATAAGATAGTGAAAGCCAAATATTCTTCTCTTAAACAGAATTTCATTTTGGTTGGTCTTTCCTTATTGTTTCCTTATTCCTTATTATTTCCTTCATCTAGCATCTTTTTCATACAGATTGCTACTGAAATTGTGAACAAATCCTACATAATGCATATCTGTAAAATATAGTCTTGCACAGAATGAGCAAGAAATACCATACAATAATTTGACATTTCTGGTAATAGGGTCTTACTCTTAAGTACATACTGGAATGCACAAAAAATAACCAGAAGACTGTAGAGTTTGTTTTCTAACCCTCAGACCACAAACAGCAGATTGTAGTTGCTGTACATCAGTTGCACAAAGGATTAATTTAACTTAGAACACAAAGTCCATATTAGCTTGATGCTGTGCGAAGATAATAAGTTATTAGGCTATCGGGAGTTGTAGAGTGGAATAGCTCTCTTTTGGTGCTGCTGCTTCATCTGGTGTTAATAACTTCTGGTCTCACTAGGACATAGATACGAATATTGCATCCTTATTCATCAGGTCAGGGAGGGCAGATTCTTAGAATATTGTGACTGCCTCACCTCTTCATAAGAAAGACAACATTGCTATTGCCATTCTAGCCCTAAACTCTGCCAAATAAAACAGAAACTTAAAATCACTAAAGAGATGGCCCAGGCTACTTTTTCTGTACACAGCATGCTCACATGAAACAACCTACTTCTTTTGGACTGCCACTGTAAACATCCAGGACTATACACTGCCTTAATTAACCACTTCCTAATTTCCAGCTGGTATTGAATCATGATAGCCAAAATTATGACCAATCATATGCGGCTCTCTCCAGTTCCAGTATAAGAAGTACCTAAAATAAAGCCCTTTTCAATCACTTCTTCACTAGCCTGAGTACTGAGAAAGGTTGTGCAGCTGGTGGTCCTTGGCTGAACCCATGTTTTCAGTAATTCAAACTATAATTAGAATCTAAACATTAACTTCAAACCAATATTAAATATTAACCTATCCCTAAGGTAGTTCATAGTCATGCATCATGTAGCAACATGCAGCTTCCTATTTTTAGCTTTTAAAAACTTAATTCAGCTATTCAAGACCGTAATAGATTTTTACTATCACATTAATCTGACAACAAGGATAAAAAAGTCAAAGCTCAATCTTGATGCGTTTAATTTGACAAATTAATGGAACTGGGAGCTTACAATGTTTGTAGTTGGTGAGAAAATCCTGGTATGCCAAGACATCATGACTGTGGTAGAGCTTGATGGATCAAAAGTAAAATCCATTTCCTTCTCACCATTAGAACAAAAGAAACAAGTTTCTGTTCTACTTACTAGGATCTACCAGTGAACATAAATTCATGAGACGCATGTATGTATACCATACTGTGATGGGTTAACCTTTGATAACAGTCAAATGCCCACCAGGCCACTCATTCTCTCCTGCTCTTCAGCAGGGCAGAGGGAGAAAACAACATGAGAAAGCTTGTGGGTTGAGATAAAGACAGGGAGATCACTTACCAATTACTGCCTTGGGCCAAACAGACTCAACTTAGGGAAAAGTAGATTCAATTATTTTGAATTAAAATAAATTCAGATAGCTGGGGGAAAAAAAAAAAAGGCACACATTAAAAACAAATAGCTTGCCTTTCCCCTTTTCCCAGGTTCAAGTTCCCTTCTACACTCCCAGCTCCTCTACCCACCTCAAAAAGCCCGTGGGGAATGGGGAATGGAGAATTATGGTCAGTCCATGACAGTTTCTCAATGTCACCTTCTTCACACTTTTCCGTTGCTCAAGCAGGCTGCAGTTTCTTCAGGAAATACCCAACTGCTTCAGTATGGTGATCCTCCAGAGGCTGCAGTGTGGATATTTGATTCACCATAGAGCATCTCCACCTACCCATCTAACCTTGGTGTTGTCTCCACTTTATGTCATCCTCTCTCCCTTTTCTCCCCTCTTCTTTTTCCCTCTTTTCTGCCTATCTTATGTTTTCTGATCTTTCTTAAATATGTTTTCTCAGAGGTGCCACTAGTTTGGCTGATGGGCTCAGCTATGTCCTGTTGTGGGCCTGTTGGGGCCAACTGGAATGACTGTGTTTGGTACAGGACAGCCCCTGACCTCCTCCCACAGAGGCCATCTATCTAGACAACACCCTGTATGCGCATGCAAACACACGTACGTGTGCTGCTGTGTAGCAATTCCAGAGTGCATTGCAGTTGAATAAGGGATGCAGCCATAGCACTAAGAAGGGTGCATGCCAAAACAGCAACATAGCAAAGCCAGCCTTTAACAACAATCAAGATACTACACTTTCCGGAGTTGGTTTCAAAAACCTTGTTTCAGTTTCTGTCTTTGATGCTACTATCTTATGCTTCTGTTATCCTTTCCTTTTGCAGATTACTACAGCCTTTTATAAATGGGCCAGACTAGAAAACAACAAAGAAAAGATTCTCTTCTAATTCACACAAAACTTGATGTCTTTCCTGTAAGTGGATCAACTTGTAGGAGAGATCTCTAGGTCTACAGCCACCTCTAACTACAGGGAATGCAACTGCGTGCCCTTTTCCATCTGAATAACTGTATTACACCAATATGTAGTTGTTATAATGAGTATGTTCATGAGGTATTAGATTAGAGGATTTGTTCTATAGCTGAGGTTCATTCTTTATAATTCTGAAAGTGTGATTCTTCTATGAAAGGGTTTTAAGTTTCCAGGCCATATTCCCAAAAAATAATCACTGCTGTGCTGACGGATAAAGGGAGCTATGCCAGGGAGACAGAGAAGGAGAATAATCTGAGAACCACCAAAAGCATTCTTAAAAACATATAACGCTTGCAACTGAGGGCTTTTTCAGTACTCTCTCTCAGTGTGGGACAGTCCATCCATCCCAAACAGAATTAGATGACTTAGTACACCAGCATGTATTTTTCCCATATCCTTTCTGCCACTTTGTACCTATATAATTATGCAGAAATTGTATCTTTATGTGTAGTGTGTTTATATGCATTCTTGTACTTTCTGTTCTTTAAGATCAGAAAGAAATCAAGAACCTTACACTAAAGGTTCGTATTAATCCATCCTTCTAAAACCATTATTGGAGATCAAAAGAAAATGGCAAATATTTGGCATATTTGTCAGAAAGTCTAATGAAAAAGAAAATTATTATCAAACTGTCAAGGCGAATTATTTCTTATATTTTTAAAGAGCATTTTCTATTTTTCATGGTTTGATTTTAAAATATGCTTTTACTAAGAAGCTTTAAGATTCCTTATTGTTTTAGTAGTCTGGCTGTTTTTCACTGACATGTTTTAGCTTTCAGTTGATAGTTAGCTAGTGGCAAGGGGAGATTATTTTGGCTAAATTAAGACACAAAGTTAAATACTGAAGATAAGCCTTCAAGCCCTTGGCGTTACAGCTAGAAGAATCACTTCTGTAAATCACTAACTGCCTGTAAGTGGTTATTCTAGCTCCTTCACAGATACTCACATGGCATTAATTTTGCAATCCAAATCTAAATTCAAGATGATTATGTGAAGTATGATTAATTTTTAATGCAACAACAAAGCAGAAAATGTAGGGGAAAAAAGTAGAGCATGTAGCTCAACTGAACACTTTGAATTATTATCTTAAAAGAAGGAAAATCCTGAAGTGTTTGCAGTGATAAAGAAGTGCTTTTCATAGCAATTTTAGAACAACAAGTTTTATGGAAAGTGTTTTTTTTAAAAAAGCCAAAGGGACCTTAGGTGTTGAGGAGTATTGGTACCAATGTATCAAGGTATTTTAACAGCTGTTCCTATACCAAGGAGATGCCTCCTTCCTATTACCATCATATCTGAGGGCTGGTTTTTGGTTCTTTTATTTGGTTTGGTTTTTAATCTGTCCATGTTAAGAGACAGTAGCAGCATACTTTGGGATGCTACGAGCAGTGAAGATTTACAGACAGAACTAAGCCGTCTATTAGACAAACAGGACAACTTTCAGAGCACAGAGACTCTTCCTTATGTCAGAAATGATAGCGGGATATTTTACCTAGCTTCTGTCTCAGAAATCAAAAAGAGCTTTTGCACCCCAAGGTTTGGTCTATTTTTCTAATCATATTATTTGGATTAAGGAAGTTTAATTGCCTTTCCTTCAAACCGTTACTTGAGAAGATGACTGTTTTTCAGTCTGGATTCCACAAAGTAATTTTTTCCTGCTGCTTGAGTCAATATAATAGCCTCTCTCTGGGTTTGCAACTACAGTGTATTTGTATATGTACTAGTGTGCTAGACCTTGACCTCATTTAATCCAATCTAAGTCCAAAACAAAATTTAGCTGAGTTTTCAAGGAGTTTATTTGATAAAATATGCAGAAATCTGCCTCAAACAGACAGAAAAAGAAATCCACTAAACAATACTTTCTTTGAAATTTCAGCACTTATGTTTTCTTATTGTGGCTGGTCGGGAATAGGTAAATATATGTGTTTTTTCCTCTTTGGAGGAATTTAAAATGGAAAACATGGAAATAATGAGGGGGAATTACAGACTGGCATAGGCTGTAGTAGCTGAGATATTGACAACATAAAGACTACCTAATGAGCAGTGGACCAGTGAAGACTAACCCTTCCAGTAAATTCAACCCAACACCTTATGTGTGTAGACAAAGCAACAGAGAATGAGAAGATACTCTCTGTCAAGTTATAAATAGTAGAAAAGGACAATCCATCAGCCAGCCTGTTTAGTACTCCTGCAATTGCTGTTTTGCTCTGCCATCCTTGGCAGGGCTTTGAGCTGTGATGCATTCATGTGAAGCTGGAAGCAGGGATCTGTAGTTGGGCTGGTGGGAGCCATCTCCCTCACACTTCCTCCTGCCCCACAGCCCCCCATGGGTGTAGGAAGTGTTGATTTGTTTGTGTCTCTCTTCTTATGAAGTATAAGACCCATTAATGAAAGTATTGTGGTAAGGGTGCACAAAGGACTGCCAATAAAAAGAGACTGAGTGGAAAGTAACTGAGTTACGAATGGGAGACAAAGAAAGGTGGGTAGAAAGACTCCAGTCTTAAAGCTTACGTATTATTGACTAGCCTTAAAGTGAGCAAGAAATAATCTATCAATGGATTTCAAAGTTATCCTCTCTTGATTTCTCAAAACAAAAAATAAAAAAAAAACTCATGCATTGCCACAGCTTAAAGAGTTTTGTATTAAGTCAGTCAATTTGTATTCTTTATTTGCATTGTTGTTTCATTTTTATCTGTTTTTGCTTCAGACTATTCTTTGTACACTACCAATGGCTTCTTGTGCCAAAGAAAATTCTGTTTCAATCAGAGCTCTTCTGATATAGAAAAATATTAAAACTGGAAACTTGTAGGAAATAAACCCAACTATATATATTTTTTTTTTTTCAAAAGCATAGTGTTGGAATAAAAATCATAGAAAATTCTTAAGAATCTTTATCTTGTCAAGTTTTTTTATCTGATCAGTTCCTATTAGACTTCTTTATGGAATCTAGTATCTCATGATGTTATTCTCATGACATTAAATTACAATTAAGAATCACAGAATAGTACCTACAGAATTTCTGACAAAAAAAAAGAGCTGGATTCTTTAATTTGATATTGTATCTGCCCTAAGCCTGTAAATATATCTGATCTGTACTACTGAAGTGAATCCACGTGACAATAATGAGTTCATAAAACATTATAATATGGTAAATTCTTCCTTTACAGCCAAAGCCTTTCTAGGGTCTGTGTGATACGAATATACAAAACATCATAACAGTATAGAAATCTGAAAGTAGTGGAAATATTTTTTGCTGTGATGATAATTGCGCATTGGAACAGGTTGCCCAGAAAGGTTTTCCAGCCTTCATCCTTGGAAAGTTGCCCTGAACAATGTGGTCTAAATTCAATATTGACATTGCCTTGAGTAGCAAGTTAGATAAGACATCCTCCTGAGGTTTCCTTCCCATCTGAATTATTCTGTAATTTTAAGTCATAGGAAATATTAAAAATAGATTATGCTAGTATGTCCTAGGTACAATTCCATCTATAAAACTAACATTGACAACTTTGTTCTATCTTCTGCAATACATGACAGACTTGTGACTGTTCAGTAATGAAATCAAATAGTTGAGGTATGTTTTGTTTCTACACAGTCTACAAGGAAACTTAATTTGAAGAATTTGGGAGGAGATTAATTCAGTTGAAGATTGTATGTTCGGTGGGTCTATCCTTAGATCATTTTTTCTCCTAACCATTTTTATGCCCACCGTCATTTTTAATACCAAAACCAAGATGATCCAGTAATCCTTTATCCACAAAGGATAACTGTCTTCCCAAAACCAGGTGTTACTGGGGAAAAATTGCCTTATCATTAAAATAATTTAAAATAATAATTAAAAAATAATAAGACTTATGCAAATAAAATATCTTTTAAGGCCTTGCCTCATGGTATTTGCTGGTCTTGGGTGGCAATGGCTCTGAAAGTGGATGTTCCAACATTCTGGAGGTATCTAGTACCGAGAGACCATGAGACAAAAGGATGAATTTTATGTTAAAAGATAAAATTATTTCCTCAAGACTAACAAAATCTGTAATAGTAACTAGTAAGGGTGGGACAAACAGATGGCAAGAAAGACAGCAGTAAGATTTGCGAGCTAAGAAATGCAGAATCGATCATTATGTATGCTTTGGAAATTACTTCTTAAAGACCATTCATCAAAATCTTTTATCATAATCAATTTATCAAAATAAATTTTTTGTTTAAATACATATCTTTTCAGCCAGCAAAGATCATAAGATCCTCCCTTTCTCCTTTGGTGAATTGGAATGGATAAAAATTATGAGAATAGATAAGCCACTCCACAATTTAATCAAATTCCAGTAGAAAATAAGGTGTATAACAATAAGAAAGGAGAAGAAGAAATATTGAAAAAGAAAAATTCACAGTTAATGATGCCCTTCTCTCTCATTTGATACTCAGCTATGATCACTCTTTCCAAAAATTCAGACTGCAGTCTGGTTGTGTTAAGAAAGAATCAGTAACCAATTCTTTGTGGGGAGAAAGAATGGGTCTGCCAGGTTACCTGGCCAAATTAAAAAAAAAAAAGGAAGAAACCCCCCACACACACACATGAAAAACTAAACCAGACAAAAAGCTGCCTTAACAAAACCCCAAAGGGAGTAAAAAGTGGAGGGAAACAGAAGTATAGTCAGTCTTACCTCACCTTATAATATCAAACACTTCTCTACATCTTCTGTAGCCATTTCACTTGTGCTCGGGGTGACCAGACAGTTACAAATGGGCTTAGAAATGCAGCAGCTGCCTCATGACAGCACAGTGATCATTTGTTACTGACAGGAGGGGGCAAAACCCCATTATTAGTGGGTGCAGATGTTTTTCTTATTGGAGGATAAGAGCTCATTTTAACTGTACACAAAATACACCAGATTTACGATAGGAATGCTAATTTGCTCAAGAGTGCAATCCTTCAGGACTAGAAAAAAAAACAGTGGAAAAATATCAGCAAATTAAAGTGTCATTAAAAATCCAAATTATTCTCAAAAGAGGAAACAACCACTGAGTAGGGCAGACAACCAATCAGTGGCATCAGGAAACCCAGGGGCCATAGTAACCTCTCTCACTCTCAGGTGCCCTGTCCTGTGGGGTGGTTTCTTGGGGCTGCTGTGAGGTGTATCTCCCCAGGCACTGTGCAAGGCACACCAACCCCAACACTGCCCCGGCACATGGGGGAAAGTGCACTGATGTTGACCCATGGCCTGTTATTTCCTCTGAGATGACACCTTTTCCATTGCAACTTCTGCTGTGATAGACTCCAATTAGCCTCCTTATTCCAAGGTTGCTTTTTGCTCTAACGTATGTTAGGAAAGTCAGTCTGTACCTATTAAGCAAAAGAGAATCAGTTGCCTGAGGCATTTTCAGATAAATTCTCATTGGTTATTTCCTGTCTCAGAATGACTTAATTTCTTAATTGATGGAGTAGATGTTGTTCAATTATGAAGTGAAACAAAATTAGTTCCTTGAAAGTGTGCATTTTTGCATCCAAGATAAATTGCAACATTGCAAAACACTCTAAAAATTATTAAGGTCTTTAAGGTCATTTGTACCCTGACTTGCGAAGAAGTATTTGAGAGCACTGCTCTAGATACACTTCATTTGATGTATTTCGGTATATATTGCTGTTGTGCATACAGTACGTTAGGTCAGTGCCTACATACCTGCTAGATATACCAGAATGATTTCAACTAAATATATAACCAAAGATTCAGCTTTGTCTGAAACTGAGATTATTGTGAAATATTAAGCATCTTAATAGAATTAAGATGCCTCAATATTCTCAGCAGGCATCATTCTAAAAAGATATTAACATTTATCTGAAAATATGTAAGTAGCTAATATGCTGTAACTGTAAGGATTTTCAGGATTTTCCTCTATATTGGAAAACATAGTTGTCATTACATCCCCCAAAGGGCATTGGTACATATACCTAAATATCTAAGGTGGCATATTAGTGCATGTCTGCTATAGGCCACCTGACCAGGCAGAACAAGTGGATCAGTTCCTCTACAAACAGATAGGAGTAGCCTCAAGTTTGCAGGCCTTAGTCCTCATGGGTATCTTCAATCACCACCTGCTGGAGACACAATACAGCAGGACAAAGGAGGCCCAAGAATGCTGGTTAGTATTCAAGGATCACCTCCTCCAAGCTCAAGTACAGTCCATCCCAATGAGTAGAAAGTCAGCTAAAAACAACAAGAGGCTTGTATGGATGAACAGAGAGCTCCTACCCAAGCTCAATGGGTCATTAGGAAAGTAAAGAACCAAATGGAATTGGATCTGGCCNTCAAGACCCGCCTGGATGCCGTCCTGAGTAACGCGCTCTGACACGCTCTGGGTAGTCCTGCTTTGGCAGGGGACTTGGACTAGATGATCTCTATGGTCCCTTCCAACTCTAAAAAATTCAGTGAAATTCAGTGAAACAATGTCAAAGACAAGCAAGGCTTCTGTAAGTATGTAAGCAACAGACAGAAGACTAGGGAAAATGTGGACTCATTGATAAATGACATGGTGGATCTGGTGACACAAGACATGACAAAGGCTGAAGAACTGAATGCCTTCTTTGCCTTGATCTTAACTAGCAAGACTAGCCCTCAGGAGTCCCAGGTCCCAGAAGGAAAGTTTGGAGCAAGGAAGATAGTATCATTGATGGAAGAGGTTTAGGTTAATACTAGGTCCCATCCTTTTTACCATCTTCATTAATGATCTGAATGATGGGACAGAGTGTAGCCTCAGCAAGTTTGCAGATGACACAAAACTGGGAGGGGTGGCTGATACACCGAAGGATCATGCTGCCATCCTGAGGGACCTGGAGAGGCTAGAGAAATGGGCTGACAGGAATCTCATGAAGTTCAACAATGGGAGATGCTAAGTGCTGCAGCTGGGGAGGAACAAGCCCAGACACCAGTGTATACTGGAGGCCATCCAGCTGACCAGGTTTTCCAATTGAGCAGAAACGTACCAAGTTCCTAATGGATGGCAAGTTGAACATGAACCAGCAATATACCCTGGCTGCAAAGAAGTTTAATGGTATCCAGGGCTTCATTAGACAAAGTATTGCCAAGAGGTTGAGGGAAGCGATCCTTCCCCACTACTCAGCACAGGTGAGGCCACACCTGGAGTACTGTGTCCAGTAAAAAAAGGCACGGATATACTAAAGGAAGTCCAACAAAAGATCACAAAGATGAATAAGGGACCGAAACATCTCTGCTAGGAGGAAAGGCTCAGAGATCTGGGACTGTTCAGCCT